>CABHPH010152324.1:0-88118 GCA_902168325.1 Peromyscus nudipes | reverse complement strand
GTGCAGATGTGCACCATCGTGCCTGGCTCCAACTGAGGCTTGAGGGATGTTTTCTACATCCTCACTGGCTTAGAACTTATGACAATCCTCCTACTCAACAACTACCAATCCTATAGACAAGAGCCACCACACCCTGGCTGTGAGTTTTAAGGAAGCATTTTTCCACCTGGAATTAGTAACCATGAGGATTTGACATAATTACAAGCACTATTGGACTTTCATTTAGACACCATTTTCAAGACCCTGGAGAGAAGGCAAGGCTTGGTGAGGGTGGAGACAGCAAGCACGCAGTGAGGCTGATCCTGGCCTTACTCTTGGCTTTCTGTTCGCGTGAGCTTGCCTTATTTTTCAACTTCTTCAGTGAGTTTACTGCCTGTGAGGTCACTAAGTTTCCCTCTGTTTCTAAAGATAAAGTATCCAAGAAATTTTCCTGCAGGAATCCTTATAAAGAAACATGAGAGCTTTTGTTTAAATGCTGGATTTTATTAGAATCTTTATTTACTCAGATAGAGTTCTTCATTGCATAAACCCTTAAACACATTTACCTAAAAGAGAGAGAGAGGGAGGGAGGGGAGAGAGAGAGAGAGAGAGAGAGAGAGAGAGAGAGAGAGAGAGAGAGCGCTCTTTACGCTGTTGAATTAACTGGAAGCAATTTTTCCAATAATATTTAATAGTCCTCACTTCTCTTTGATGAGCCACACTGTCACGAGCGTTTTGGTAGCATGTGCCCGTGGAAGTAAAGCTTTCCTGTTTAATTCCCCAAGCGAGAGGGAGCTGCAGAGAGCATAACGGAGCCACCACGAAGCAGATGGCTTTCATTATCTACATAAAAAAGCTATTTATATTGGGAAGTTGAAAAAATGAGAAACAATACTCATGGTATAAACATATATTTTAATTAAATTAGAGCTTGAAAAGGAATAACAAGTGATTATTAAGTGTCGGTGAAAGTCAAGTTGACATTAAAGGCTGGATGTGGAGCGCCTGGGTGCCCTGGGCCGGGCTTAAGGAACTGCAGTCACACATGGATTGTGTAATTGATCTCTTACAATAAATAGGCGGGGAGGCATGTCTGATAGTGGTGCAAGTTCCCTCACAGAATAATACACAATGGGATCCTGTGTTTGAGCAGGAAGCACACTCTGCAACACTTCCAGACCTTAGGTCCAGGACATTGACACAGCAGACACAAAGGCTAATCTGAATTTTATTTCTTACTCTGTCCTTACAGAGGTTTCTTTAAAAAAAAAAAATAAAGGGACTGTAAACAAGGGGTAAACAAGTCCTGGGTATGGAGCTGACTGAGTTAGCAATAAAAATGCAGGCCATGCTTACACTTAAACACGATTTTGCCTGAGGTCCAAACTAACTGAGTGTATTGAGTCTCTTGTATTGAGTTCAGCAGCCATAACTGGGTGCCCAACCTACCTCATCAGTTTCCAGCTCTGTGAATTCAGGAAGATGTTTGAATGGCTCTGCAGCGCAGTATGATGGGGACAGTTCAACACCCACTTACAGGTTCGCCTGGCAACTGAATGAGTTATTTATAGAACACATAGAATTGTGCTTAGTATATTATGAGCATTGTATGTTTGCTAAATATTGTTCCTGTCTTGAAGAAAAAACTAAGCAGTCAAGAGGAACACCTTTAGAGCTTGTGTGGAAAGATTTCACTATCACCAGATTTAGTGGTGCACACCTTTAGTCTCAGCACTTAGGAAGCAGAATCGGGCCAGTCTCAGAGTCTGAGGCCAGCCTGATCTGCATAGGGAGTTCCAGGATAGCCAGGCTAAATAATGAGACCCTCTTTCAAAAAAGTTTTACAGGGTCTCATTGTTTCTATAAAATATCTATAAATAGTTACTAGTAGACTATGCACCTCAAATCTTCTACCATCATCGCCTCCACTTTCTTCTCTGATCACCACATGCTGACAGATGTTCCCTCACGTCTCTTGTTGTTCGCCGGCCTCTTCTCTATGAGCTGGAGTGCTGACCTGAGAGCCGTGTCCTCAAGTCTCTCAGGATTACTCAGCCCCACACTGCTCAGGTAGTGTGCTGTCACCACTCCTCCAGAAGGGGATGTAGTCACATCTGCAACTGAGGCATGAAGGAACAAAGCCAAGGAAGCCAGGCCCTGGAGGTCAGTGAGCAAAACCTCCTGAGCTCATGAAGGGCAGAGTGATGAACAAGGAAACTCGTGAAGAGAGTTGGTTGACCACCTAAGAAAGAAGACTTCATTCACATTTCAAGAGGAAGACTGGGTTCCCAGGAGACATTTTTAGCAATGCTTCCTAAAATTCTACACACCCACAGTCAAACTGACTCTTCCAGTCTCAGTTAACTCTATCTAGAAACTTCCTCATAGAAATGCCCAGAAGTTTATCTCCTAAGTGATTCTAGATCCTATGAAATTGACAATCAAATTAACCATCATAGTGTGCTTCAGAGACCCTTAACTACATCTGCAAATCTCTAATCCCAAATGAGGCTCCAGTGGTGTGAGATTTCTCACAGACATATCATCGATAAGGAGGTGTAGCTAGAGTTTTCCTGCCTGGCCCACAGTCAGGACAAATCTCTGCCACCCGCCAGTCCTACAGCCGCTCAGACCCAACCAAGTAAACACAGAGACTTATATTGTTTAAACTGTTTGGCTAATGGCTCAGGCTTCTAGCTATCTAGTTCTTACATCTTAAATTAATCCATTTCTATAAATCTATACCTTTCCACATTGCTTGTGGCTTACCGGCATCTTCACATGCTGCTTGTCATGGCGGCGACTGGCAGTGTCTCTGGCTCAGCCTTCCACTTCCCAGAATTCTCTCCTCCTTGTCCCGCCTATACTTCTTCCTGCCTGACCACTGGCCAATCAGTGTTTTATTTGTTGACCAATAAGCAACATGTTTGACATACAGACCATGGAGGAATCACTCAGCCACTGAAGAACAAGCTTAGAATAAACAACATGACAGAAGCTGAACAAAACAGGAAGAAAGGGAGTTTGGATTTGTGAATGGAGACCGGCTCCTAAAAACATTAGCCTGCCATTTGCTAAGTTAAGGGGAATCAGAAATTGTTATTAAAAACACTACCACAAGTCCCTTGGTAACTACCATTTCTAACCTTACAGTGCCTTTTTTGTCATTTTCAACAAATAATTTAATTTTTATTTAAGAGTGTGTGTGTGTGTGTGTGTGTGTGTGTGTGTGTGAAGGTGGGAACACAAGGTTGACATCAAATGTCTTCCTCAGTCACTACCTACCCATATGTTTCGAGACAGCAGCTCACACGGAATCCAGAGCTGAACTCAATCAGACTGACTGGCCAGCAAGCTCTGAGGATCCACTTGTCTCCATTCCCATAGCACTGGAGTTAGGGGTGCTACGCCTGGCATTTCACAAGGATGATGGGGATCCAGGCTCAGGTCTTCATGCACAGCAAGCTCTTTACCAGCTGAGCCAGCTCCCAGCCCACTACCCCCTTCTCTGAGCCTTGCAACACGGGTCACTGTACTGGGCATTGCTGCTTTGTATAAAAAAATCAAACCAGTAACTCATGGAGCACAAAGTAAGGCATCCTGCAACAAATATGAATGGAATAATTAGGCTGAATCCCACCCAGTTGTACAGTACCAGGAAACTAGTTGTGAACTTCTTCAAATGTCTTGGGAGTTCAATTAGATAGAATGATGAAATTTTTCACAGTAAATACCTACAGTCTGGTCAGACAACCTTCAAGGGCTAAAACTTCTGACTCAGAAAAGTATCTTTTCCTAAAAATGCAAAGAAGTAACAAGAAGACAGCTGTGTTGATTCAGTTTAAGTAACAAGGCCGTGCTGTTTCGAATACCATTTAAAGGTAGACCATATGAAACGCGTATTTATACATTGCAATGCAGATTTTGTGGTTATTAAAAAAAAGTATCATGATTCTTTGTTTGACTTTCACAAGTTAGTCTGCAGTCATCTATCAAATGATGTTTTAAACAAACTCTTAGCTACTCAGAAGAAGTATATCCTACCTTCCTATGCTCTTGGCCTCACTTCCTCATCAGTCATGGTACAACTGAGCTTCCTGTTAAAGGAGCTGGACAGATGTGGCCAGAAATGGACTTTGATCCAAACCACTTGTACACATCAACAGTTCTAATGAAAAGTTTGATAAAGAAGGCAGCCATCACAGCTGCAAAATCAAACATTGATTAAAAGATGTTGAGGTGTTCGGTTGACTGGTTATTGGTTTGGGGTTTTGTTTTATTTTTGAAACTTCCTCTAGTTTTCTGATTTCTGTCCCCCAGTACTCTCCCTCGTCAAGAGTCAACAGAACATTTCATGATTCAACGAGATGGCTCAGTGAATATAAGTAAAGGCACTCTCCCACAAGCCTGGTGGCCTCAGCGAAATCCCTGGCACTCACATAGTGGAAGCAGGGAACAGACGCCGCAAATTGTCCTCTGACTTTCACACATACACAGAATCCCACACACAAAATAAACTGTGATTTAAAAATTTAAGAAATTACATTTCATTTCTGTTATTAATACATCACAGAATAAAATGAGGAACTTCATATATATATATATATATATATATACACACACACATATGTATATATGTACATATGAATAGAAAGAAAGAAATAAATAAATAAAAAAAGAAAGAAAGAAAGAAAGAAGAAAGAAAGAAAGAAAGAAAGAAAGAAAGAAAGAAAGAAAGAAAGTTGGATGGAAGGATGGATGGATGGATGGATGGATGGATGGATGGATGGATGGATGGACGGACAGACATAGATATATATAAAATTCTGGAACTCCATAATGAGATCTAAATTCTATGTTCTGTCTTTGTTTGGGTGCAAACGTACAATCATTCATAAGAAAATAATTCCATGAAAGAATAACTATTAAGATAGGTACAGTGAGTCATGCCTGTAATCTCAGCACTCAAGAGGCTGAGGCATGAGAATTTCCATGAGTTCAAGACCAATCTGGGCTATGCATTGATTCTGAGGTCAGCCTGTGTTACAAAGTGTAGTCCTGTCTCAAAAACACAAAAATAAATTTTTAAAGAATGGCTGAGTTTGGCTACCTATAGCTTCCCATGACCCTAATCAGCTCTATGGCTGAACCAAGGATTGCTAGAATCTAGAAATATTTTATGCAGATTTTTTATCATATCCATTTAATTATGTTTGTGGTAGATTTTACAGGAAATTAGAAAAGAGTTTCCAGAAGTGGCAGGGACATGTGAAGAGCCAGCTACCAGCTCAGGAGTCTTTGATTCTCCAGACCCATGGAGGCAGGCAGAGAGAATGACATCATGGAAGGAGGAGGCAGGCAGAGAGAATGATGTCATAGAAGAGGAGACCAAGCCACAACTGCAGACCCTGAGAGCACCTGCTAATGCTCGTTTTCAAAAGAGGAAGCAGAGCCCTTGGAAAGAAGAGGCCATGTGCCCATGACAATCAGATGTTTTATTCTCAAGAGGCATCAACAACACTTAATACATGTTCATTGCCTGTTTGCTCAGTGGGTATCTATCAGCCACAACGTGTATTTGTACTGAAATTCCTCGAAGTTGGTGAGGTCTCTTATACCTCTAAGACATAGCACTCAAGAGAGTTAAGAGTATTTGGGGGGGGGGGATAGCCATCCTATGGTCAGTGAGCCTGACCTCTGACCTCAGAAGTAAAACAGATTCTGACCTAATTACTACTTGGACAAAGGATTTTATGGAGCTTTGAAAATGTCTGTGACTTCAGATCTTATGGTGACAGAACTACATTCAACAGTATTAAGAGGGAAGCTAGAGAGATGGTTCAGTGGCTAAGAGCACTTGCTGCTCTTGCAAAGGACGCAGGTTTGGTTTCCAGTACCCACAATCATCCATAGTTCCAGTTTCAGGAGATCCATTACCACCTCCTTACCTTCACGGGCACTGCATGCACATGATGCTCAGAAATACCTGCAGGCAAAACACTCACATATATAAAATAAAATAAATAAATCTAAAAACAGTGTATTGGGGATGTAGTTCAGTTTGTAGAGTGTTTGCCTGGGATGTACAAAGCCTTGGGTTTGGTACCCAGCACTGCATAGACTTGCCATGGTAGTACATATCCCAGCACTTACAAAGTGGAGAAAGGGGGAGGGTCAGACATTCAAGGTCATGCTTAGCTACATAGTGAACTTGAGGCCAGTCTGGATGTGTGAAATCCTCAAGAATTTTTTTTAAAAAAGGGGGGGGAATATATTGGGACTTCCATTCATATTAGGCCCTACTCTTAAGTCCCAATCCAGAGGCTGAGGCTAAGGGACAGAGAGTTTACAGATAGCCTGGGCTTTGTAGCCAGATCTTGTCTGAAAAACCAAGGAGTGCACTAAATAACAAATATTTTAGAATATTATATTTGTCAATAGCAGGTTGGTTCAATTATTTTCAGTCCATTTAATGAAATGCTATAGAGACTTCAAAATAGCTAGTCTGTAAAAGTTGTTTGGGGGCTGGAGAGCACTCAGGAGGGGAGAGAACAGCCTCACTTTTAAGTATTGAAAAGGGCACAGCTAAAATTCTAATGCTTACCCTTGCAGCAACAGGGTTAGGATACATTTTACATGTTTACATTTACAGCTTACATTTGTGACAGCAGATATCTTAATCCCCAGCTATGTGGATACCTCACTTTATATGGCAAAGACACTCCAGAACCATGATAGCTAAGAGCCTTGAGATGAGGACTTCACAATCTAGGTAGGCCCAAAGTCATCATGAGAAGTCATTAAGAAAGAAGCCTGAGGTCAGAGTCAGTGACAGACGCAGGCCTGAGGTGGCCATGAGCCAGGGGTGCAATCGGCCTCTGGAATCTGAACAAGAAACAGCACCAATTCCCTCTCAAGCTTCCAGAAGAAGCACAGTTGGATTTGAACACCATCAAACCATCCATTACTGCATTCACTTGCTATGGAGGTCCAGGGTAAGTCAGTGATAGACTGTACTGTGACTTAGCATCCAATATGCTGTCTCTAAACCAACAAACACTGAAAGTGTGACTCAGACAATTAGTCAACGGCCCTCTGACAAAGTCATCTAGGAATGAGTCACAGACTACACTCAGGAACATTCAGTTTAATCAACCAATACCAAACTGCAGCAGCTTTTCTCAGGAAAAGCATAAACCCAACATGATAAAATGAAAGTTTAAAGCTAGATGAAGTTCAACAATTCTGTGGCCTCAGAAGTTCTCCCACCAGCTTTCATGTTTTCTGGCTGGGAGGGAGAGTGAGAGGGAAAAGAGAAAGCCCATCAAAATTCTAAAATAAAGCCCTCTCAAAGATGTGTTGAGACATGGCCTGCAAGTTTCCTGCTGGGTATGGTAGATGCCAGCAAGCTTTTCTAGAAATGCCCCAGAGCAAACATCAGGGCTTTGGGAGATTCAGTCTCCACCTCAGTTCAGGCTCCTGTGGCTCAGGAGACAGGGAGTGACTGTGTTCTCACCAGTCATTGCTGAGAGGCTTCCTGGGCTAGCAGAGCGCCTTCTATCCACCTGCATTCTAGGGACAGACAGCCTGGCTCTGCACCACTGGGTGAGGCACAGCATCGGTAGAAGACTGACAAGCTACAACTTGTCTATCCAGCAGAGATGCAGATGCTCTCCACTTGGGAAGAAAACACCACCCAGGGAAGGGACCCATCGCACTGTTCATGGCAGTAGCTGTGACTGCTGGTCATCATTGTCAGCTTGACAGGATCTAAAATCATCACGGAAACACCCTTCTGGGTGGGTTTGTAAGGATGTTTCCGGAAGAGTCACCTAATGCAGGAAACCCATAAGACACTTCTGTCTAGTTAATTTTCTACTGTCATTACGAAACACCTTGACCAAGGCAACTTTTTTTTTGTTTTTGTTTTTTTGTTTTTGTTTTTTTTTTTTGTTTTTTTTTTTTTTGTTTTTTTTTTGGTTTTTCGAGACAGGGTTTCTCTGTGTAGCTTTGTGCCCTTCCTGGATCTCGCTCTGTTGACCAGGCTGGCCTTGAACTCACAAAGATCCGCATGGCTCTGCCTCCCAAGTGCTGGGATTAAAGGTGTGCACCACCACCGCCCGGCCAGAGCATCTAACTGGCAGATTGTAAAGTCCATGACCATCATGGTGGGAGCATGGCAACAGGCAGGCAGGCATGGCACTGGAGCAGTAGCTAAGAGCTTACTGATCCACAGCATGAGGCAGAGAGAGAGAGATACTGGGAAAGGTCTGCTAAAACGTCATAGCCCAACCGCCAGTGACACACCTCCTCTAACAAGTCCACACCTCCTCTCTATCCTTTTCAAACAGTGCCACCAACTGAGAACCAAGCATTCAAACATAAGAGCCTTGGGGGCCATTCTCGTTCCACCACCACACCTTTCTCCCTTAAGTTGCTGCTATCAGGTCGTTTTCACAGCAAAGAGGTCAGTAACTAACAGCACTCAGCTCTGCCTGGCTTTGGCATCTGCTTCTTCACTCTTGCAGCAACTATATGCTAAGCACACGTGTCGGTTTCTAATCCTCCATAGATGCATCCCAGTTTTTAGCACTCACTTATGAAACACATAAATCTCTGTCTGTGAACTGTTGGATGGATGGTTGGTCAGTTGGTCAATCGGTGGGGGTACTGGATCTGAACCCTGAGCCCTGCGCATGCTTGGCAAATGTTCTACCCTTGAGCTACATCTCCACCCCACTTAGTAGCTTTGAGGTATGCCTCCTAGCTGTGTAGTAGATACTTCAGCTCTAAGTTTAAAAGGTAAGTGACCCCACATGGTATGGGGTTAAGTGAGTAGAAAGAGGATTTGGAGAGGGTTCAAGGAGGAATGCATGGATCTCCCTGGAAAGGGAAAATAGAATAAATTTTGCAGGTGGACTGAGGGCTGAGGGGGATGGGAACAGGAGGAATCAGGCAGGTCGGGGAAGGATCAAGGCAGAGAGTACTGGGAGCGACAGCTGGAACTGGGCACTGATGTAGGGGTGTGATGTGGAAACCTAGTGCAGTGGAAGCCTCCTGGAATCTACTGAGGGTGGCCCTAGTGAGTTCTCTTAGTAGTGGGGGATATGGAGCCTGTATTGGCCATCTTCTGTAACCAGGCAAGTGGTGGGACTGGGACACCAACCCAGCAACAAAACCTATGACCAACAACCTGTCCTGCCTGCAAGATGTGCTGGGGTAATGGTGGTGCAGAACTTGTAGGAGTGGCCAATCAAGGACTGGTCCAACTTGAGGCCCACTGCCACAGGAGGGAGCCCACCCCTGATACTGCCTGGAGGGCTAGGAACCAGAGGCTGGACAACCCAGAGACCTAGGCTAGACCAAACATGACTGGCCAAAAATAAAAAATTAAAAAGTCAATAAAATGACTCCTAGTGACATTCTGCTATACTCATAGACCAGAGTCTAGCATAATTGTTATCACAGAGGCTTCACCCAGCTGCTGATGGGAGCAGATGCAGATATCCACAGTCAAACATTGGGGAAGCTCTGGGAACACCATGGAAGAGGGGGAGGAAAGATTGTAGGAGCCAGAGGGGTCAAAGACACCAGGAGAACACAGCCCGCAGAACCAGCTAAGCAGGGCTCATATAGGGGCTCACAGAGACTGAAACAGCAATCACAAAGCCTGCATGGGTCTGCACTAGGTCCTCCGCATACATGCTGTGCATGTTTAGCTTGGGGTGTTTGTGGGGCTTCTAACAGTGGGAATGGGGATGTCTCTGGCTCTTTTGCCTGTTCTTGGCACCCTTTTCTTCCTCTGGGTTTACCTGCTCTTTTCTGAAGGGAAATGAAGGAGGAGTGGATCTGGGGGAGAGGGGAGGTAGCAGGGGGAACTGGGAGGAGCAGAGAGAGGGGAAACTGTAGTCAGGATACAATATCTGAGAGAGGAATAAATAAATGCTTCCTTGGAGACTGAATTATGACTTAATTTCAAATACATGATGTCTACAGAAAAATGATCTGTGGGAGAGAAAATGTATTTTGGACAGTTGCTAATAAAGATCAGGACCATCTGACCAACTATCTAAAGGGGAGTCATTGGCAACTGGAATCAGTAGTTTTTGATTACAGTGCTGGGGGCAGCGGGGTCCACAAGCAAAGTCTGTGAACCCAAAAAGTACCTAACCGTCTCTGCTCTTGTTCTCGAGACCTGGGCTGTCCCTAGGGAGCTATCTGGGGCCCTCTTGGAGTCTCCTGAAGAGCGCCCCAGAGGGAAATGGCAACATTACAGTTTCGGGGGCTAAGAAGGAGTTGCCAAGGAACTGACCAATCCCGTGCTTAGGAGGGGAAGGAGTGGTACTCAAACAGCTCACTAAAAGCACCCCAAGAAATAGATGCCCACAGACTGCTGGCACTATCTACCAATGGTGCCAGTTAGGCTAATGCTTTTTGTGCCCTACAGCTACTCAGATTTGGGCTGAAACTGGATCCTAAAGTGATCTGAAAACCAGCTAGTGAGCACGAGAGAGGAAGAGTAGAGAATAACAACGCTCCAGACAGAGTCGGAAGAGAACCAAAGAGTGTTGTTACAATTAGATCCAGGCACCAACTGGGATGGTAAGAACTTCCCATGAAGGTGCGAAGTTGACTGCTGTCCAGCACTGAACATATTAGTTACCACAAAGAATCGGTGATCAGAGCAACTGGCATCATTAACCAGCATCAGTAAGGCAGTGAAGGAACAGAACAGGGTGGGAATTCATTTTCACACCCTCTACTCCATCCAAGCACTTTCAACGACTATTTTGTTTGGTTTTGTTTGTTGTGATGGTTTTGGTTTTGAGACAGTTGTAGGCAGTGCTGGGATTACAGGTAATACCTTCGTGTCTAGTTTTATGTAGCACTGAAGAGCAACCCAGAGCTACATGCACACGAGACAAGCATTCTCCCAGCTAAGACCCTCCATATTGATTGATCAGACTAGGAGAGAAATGAGATGAGAAGGCAGAGTCAGCTTCTGGTGGAAAGAGGTGAGCAATCTGCAGAACATTCTCATCTGGGTCTGGAAGCCAGGGAAGGGAAAGTTGGCTGCACAATCAATGAGGAACAACAGAAACAAGATGGGCATTACTACTGAAGATCCTCTCTGATTTCTATCCTTTGCTAGTGACGTTTTCCCAACCATATTTTAATCTGTCTTATCATTCATATGAATCTTAAAATGCTTCTGAAATATAAATGCATGATTTTTTTTTTCTGACAGCAAGTCTAGCAGGGTGTAGTAGATCACCCTGCAATCCCAGCTCTTGAAAGGGAGTCAGGACATTTGAGGTCATCCTCAACTACATAGCAAGTTTAAGGCCAACCTGGTCTACATGAGATCCTGTCTCAAAAAAACAAAAATAGATAAATAAGCAAAATAAATAATACTCTATCCAAGAGCAGATTTTTCTTATCTTTTATTGATATATATATATATATATATATGTACAGATATATAATTTGTAACTGCTGGAGACTTTTCCACTTAGGGATCATTAGGCCATATCTAGAGACATTATTGGTCCCACAACTGGAGGCACAGCAATGGCACACAGAGGATGAAGGTCAGGGAGGGTTCTAAACTCCGAAATGGACAGGTCATCCATCCACAACAAAACTTATCGGTAGCACCATGGTTAAGCACACAAAGATACGTCTGACAGATGGCACGGTGGGTAAAGCACACACTGGGCAAGCCTTACAGCCTGAGTTCTAGCTCCAGAACCCACCTAAAAAGCTGGATAGCCAGGTGCATGCCTGTAATCCCAGAATTCCCATAGCAGACGGAGGTGGAGATAGGACGGTACCACAGCAGCAGACATGAAAGAGATCCTGCTTCACCAAGACGGAAAATAAGAATGACTCCAGGAAGTTGTCCTCTGACCTCCACAGGCACGCTGTGGCACACACATACATAAACACATAGATTTAAAAGCTCCAAGAACTACAAAGCTAACAGGATCTCCACACAGAAGGTGTGGTCTGGTGTTCTGAAGCAGGATCAACTGCCCTCACCTCAACTGTACATGGTTTTATAAGACAGCAAAACTCAGCACTTTAAAAAGGTTTTGTTTTAATCGAACTTTTTAAGAAATGCTCGTTTAAGGCTGGTTTTCAGTGAAGGTGCACATTTATATTCTCTGAATCTCATTGAACAAATATCTTAGAAATGCTTCATTGTTTATCTGGATCTCATCTTGAGTTTTCTTTATCTGCCCCGTTTCCACCTCCCATAGTTCTGATAAAGCCACATGCTGCAGAAATGCCTCCCACATGTTCAGCATGTGCTTCCTTTGCAAGCAACCTCTCCGAGACATTCCTCTGCAGATGCCTCCCTCCTCCTACTGTTTACGGCCCAGCCACATAAATAACAGATTGTCTAGTGATAACACTGGATCCAATCGGGAGCAAAACCCACCAATAATGTTTTCCTTCGCAGTCAATCTATTAGCAGGATATGTGCCTTTCCCACGAGCCACGATCAGAGCTGGTAACTATCAAAGCCATCTTTGCATTTAAAAATAATCCTCTCCCTTCAGAATTCTGGCTGGCTCTTATTAAGTTGGAAAGGGGATTTTGTGTGTGTGTGCATGTGTGCACATATATGGATTTAGCTTTTTGCCTTCCAATTTGTGATCAGAGTAAAACCATTCTGGTTTCTGGCATGCATGGTCTTCCCATTTCATTGAATTAAGAACGAACAATATGACTGATATAGATGATATAGACAGAGCCACAGATCTCAGCTTAGGCTTTCATTCCAGAACCTCGGATCCCTTTTAGTTTAAAATCTAAATGTACATAAAAGAATATATAATTTCTATTTTTTTCCTGGCTGAATTTAAGACATAAAATCGTGGTTATCCAAGAGGCCTGTGGTGCATGTTTTATAAACCTATATTTATTTCTTGGAATCTAAATGTCATCGCTCTGAACGGGCTTCTTATTTGAAGAGTCAAGTTCCCTTCTAGAAAGAGGCCATATGGTCCAATTCTGCTGAGCAGTCAAGTGATTTGCTAAGACAAGACCAGCCTTTAATGTCACCTAGACATTATCTAGTCCATTTTCCCTGGTTTTGAGGGTGGTCAGCAGGCAGCCCTCAGCCCCTTTCTTCTTTCTCTCCACTTGAGGGGACTTCCTTGACCTGTCCCCCTCCCTCTGGTCCTTCCCACATTGATTTTAATTATTGAGTCTCTTTAATTTTTTTCATTATGTTCACTCTATATGTGCATGTGTGTGTGCATGTGTGTGTGTGTGTGTGTGTGTGTGTGTGTGTGTGTGTGTGTGTGTTTGTATACGCATGCATATCAGTGGGCATGTGGAGGACAGAGGGCAATTTGGAGGAGTCCTGTCCTTCTATCACGTGGGTCCCAGAGATCAAATACAGCTCATCAGGCTTAGCAGCTAAGTCCTTACTCAATGAGCCATCTCGCCTTATTATTTATGGAATCTCTAACTTTTAATCACATTCAATATCCCTTCGCACTGGCTCCGCATGCTGCCCCAGGCTTCCCAGCCACACTCCAAGCGTGCGCAGTGTGTGCTCCGTTGCTGATGAGCAGGGTTTGGTCCTTCAGTCAGAGCCACGAGGCTGGGCTCCACGGCAAGAAGCAGACTGAGATGGCAAACCACCCCACTCACCCGGGATTGATCGGCTGCCTCTATTTCTGCTTTTGGCACAAGCATTGCTACGTATGTGCTAGAGCTTGCACAGCAAGGCACCGCCGCTCCACACTCCGGTTTTTTCTTAACATTTAGAGACTTTGAGTCTCGTGTGGAAGGAACACGGTTTAATTAAATCATTTGTATCTAATCTCATGTGCTGTGTGTGCACTCTCTCGCGCCCTTCCAGCCCCTGCGTTCCGTTCAGTTACTGGTGACTGACCGGCCCTCTCTTGCCTTTTTATTTATAGACTTTGGCTTTCCATTTAATATTTCTTAGTGCACTTATTTTTTTCAACTGCTGCTGCTCTGATTTTTTGGCATAGACACTGGTGCCTTCTGGACTGTGGTAAGCTTTGACAAGACTGAAGAGGAGGCCCGACTGAATTTGTCTAGTACAGCTCGTGTTCCACTCAAAATAACTTTTCCTTTAAAAAAATCTATTTTTACTGGTTCAAGCTTCGTCTAATCTTTCAATCATAAGGGTGAGCCTTGCATTTTATTTTAAAGTATAAGGAGTAGCATTTACGACTTAATAAATGAAGAAAATCATTTAATTTTGTATATTTAATATGGGTTAATGTCATAGAATTTAATTTGTTGTTTGACTGCAGTGGAAAAACCAGCTTTATAGGACAAAATATCAAACACTTGGCCTTTCCCAGTGAGAAAAAAAAATTCTCCCCCTTTGCCAATTCTTGAGCTTCCTATGTGACACGAAGTCGTGACTCCTATCATCAATGAAGACTTACGTAAGAAGCGGGGAGTGTGGCACAAATGGTCTACACATGAGAAGTTACTCTCTGTGAATGTCCATCCAGTGAACCTTCATGAATGCCAAATTATCACCATCTGAGCTGTTTGCATTTAGGGAAATTGTATTAACAAAGGAAATTGGAATCATTAAGGATCAGGAAGAAAAATTTTTAATTGGCCCATGTTTGCTCGTGACTGGCCAGGCCTCTTCATCAGCTCCTGGTAGGGAGTGGATTCACTCTGCTCTTTGAGGCTTTGTGGAAAATAACCAATAAGATGAAATGAGAAGTGGTATGGAGCAAATTATTTCAGGAAAAAATAACTCATGATCTGTCACTTCCTATTATCACAGGAAGGCTGCAACTATTGATCAAAAAGATGACTCTTTTATTTTTGAGTAGATAAAAAAAATGTTCCTGGTTGTAACATCTTAAAAATTATATATTAAAAAATGCAATAAAAATCTGGCTCTGACTTCTGCTTCTATCTGCCCTGTTTGCCACCTCCCACCCTCCAAGACCCTCTATTTTTATTAGTTTCTTGGTTATGTACTCAGAGTTTCATTATACAATTATTATCAAATGTAAACTTACATCCATGCTAGCCCCGGTGTCTTATATAAGATATGGAGCAATGGAAGTTTTCAATGCAATGGAAGAACTTTCCAATCCAGGCTGCTTTTCTTGAGGGCCTCCTCACACCATATAAAAATGGGCCATTACTTATCACCGAGCCCTCCACTGATGTGCACTTTGGTCATTTCTGGCTTTTTGTAGGACAAACAATGTCATAACAAATGAGCTCAGATGTGACTCACTCCCCATGTGCACAGTGTCATCTGTAGCATAAACTCCCAGGAGTGAAATTTCTGAGTGTGAGGGGAAATTCATCTATAGATAGGCAGTGGCAATTTGCACTCCAGAAGTATTACATCATTTCAGTCTGATGGGTTAAAAATGATTTTGTATACATGTTTGACTAGCATTTGTTTCATTGTGAATAATCTGAACTTTTAAAAATATCTTTAAAGGTTTAGTTGTATTTCTCTTCCTTTCTAATTGTATTTTTATTAGCTATCCATATTCTTAAAAAAATCACAAGTAGTTTTTCTCTTACCAATTTCTAGAAGTTCCATGTGCAATCTTTTACCCATAATGAGTCTTATTTCTCCCAATATTACTTATGTACTAACTTCCTTATGGGGTGTGTGTCTGCCTGTGTGCTAGGCATTGTGGTGAGTACTTTGAATGCGTATCCCAATTGATCTATATTATGACAGTTAATCTTTAGTATCAGCTTGACTAGATGTAGAATCACTGTGGAAATATATCTCTGGATATGTCTATAAAGATACTTCCAGATATATTTAACTAAGGAATGAACACCCACCCTCAATGTGGGTGGTACCATCCCCATGGCATGGGGTCTGGGATAAACAAAAAAGGAAAAAGTAAGCCAACAACCAATGCTCATCTCTGTCTGCCTCCTGACAGTGAGTGTCATGTGACCAGCTGCCTCACACTCCGGCTGCCCTGATGTCCTGCCATGGTGCACAGCACCCTCAACTGTGAGCCAAAGGATCCAACGCCCCCATCCATAATCACCTTCGCACACATACATACACATGAAATTTTGAAAATAAATAACTAATCTAAAGGCAGTTTAAAGACTAATTATTATTTTATGTCATGGTATTGGGAATTGGATCTAGGGCCTATCACATGCTAGACAAGCTCTCCACCACTGAGCCATGTCCCCAGCCTCCAAAACTAAATATTAAAATGAGTTCTGGGAGTTTTGCTCCGTGGTAAAGCACTCGCCTAGCATGTGTGAGACCCTTGGTTCAATCCTCAACATGGCAAAAAATAAAAACTAAAAATAAAAACCATATGGTCTCACTAAATCCAGAAAAACGTTGACAAATCCTATATACATTCCTGGTTGGAAAAAAAAACTTTCCATAAACTAGGACTAGAATGGAAACTGATGATGGTCATTTAACAAGCCCACAGTTGACATCATACTTAAGGGTTATATCAGATGGCTGGAGCCTCCATAACAAAATACTATGGACAAGGCAACCTCAATGGCGGAGATTACTCCCTCTATTCTGGAGGCTGAATTGGCCTCACTCTGACACCTCTCCTCTATGCTTGTGAATAGTTATCTTCTTCCTCTCTCTCCACCTGGTTTTTCTCTGCACTCAAATACATCTGAGACCCAGTTTCCCATCTATTAACATCTGTCATACTAGATTATGGCCCAACTTTATAACCCAGTTTTACCTTAACTGCCCTGTAAATGCTTTCTCTCCAAATAATCACATCCTGAGGTACTGAGGATTAGGATTTTAACACAGGAATTTGGGTTGCGTGGAACACATTTCATCCATCGCGGTACTTAAAGACAATACTCACCCCCTAAGATAAGAACATGCAAGAATGTGTGGTGTCAACACTTTATTCAACATCGCAGCCAAGACTCTAGTCGTCCCTGAAAGGTGAGGTACAAAAGACCATCAGATGGAAGGGGACACACACAGCTATGTTTATTCATGGACAATACGAAGAACTGTGTGAAACCGGGGGAAGAAACGGGACAGCCGCTAAACTAGTCAGAAAGTTAGCAAATTTTAAAAGACAAAGCCACACAAGTCAAGAGAATGAAGTCTCCATACTGCCCATGAACAACTGAAAGTAAAATCTTTTAAATGTTTTTTACAATCGCATAAAAGACATGCAACACTTCAGTACACATCCCATCAATATGTTTGAGATTTATACAATGAAAATGAGAAAATGGCGTGAAGAGCACTTCCTGGAGACCCATAGAAACAGATACACATGCCTTTGTCAGTGTTTGTCAAATCTCCACAAACTTATGTGTCCTAGCTAAGTCCTAGCTAAAATCTCAGCAAGCTTCTATGAAGAAATTGATAAACAGTCTTAACATGTGGTATATCCAACTAGAAGAAGAAAGCTGATTGTAATTTCTTGAAAGACTACAGAACTATCTTTGTTAACTAAAGATATTCAAATAGATTAATGGACCAAGGTACATTTGCCTCTACCCATGTACAAATCCTTGAGTTCTGGGAAAGACACAAAGACAGCGGAATAGGAAAAGAAAAGAAAGAAAAAGGAACAAAAGAGGAGCCTTTTCTACAAACGGCACTGTTTCCAACAAATAGCCCATTAAAAGAGAAACTTTAGCCCTACCTCATATCATATGAAAAATAAAAAACGAACTCCAGGGGCTGGAGAGACAGGGCGGCCATGAGAATACTTGCCGCTCTTACAGAGGAGCTGGGTTTGATTTCCTGCACCCACACAAAATCACACAACTATCCAGTAACTTCAGTTCCAGGGCACTGGTGCCCTTTTTGGCCTCCACATACATGCACATGGTGTATATACGTACATGAAGGCAAACACTTGTAACACAATAAATAAAAACTTTTTAACTGAACCCAAAATGTAGATTTAAGATCAACATATATGTAAATGTAAGATAAAATTAATTTTTTAAAAATTTGGCTTAAGAGTAAAAATATTTTGGTATTAGATCAGACAAAGATTCCTTATCTACAAAGCTGTGTGCAGATACTTCAATCCTCCTAAAAAGTAACACAGTGAAGCTCGGCAAGTTAAGAAGATCTGCTCTTCAGATGCTGGTTTTTAAATTAAAAGACTCCGTCTAGAAAGAAACTTGTAAATCAAATAGTCAATGAAGAATTTGTGTCCAAGTAGCTCACAAACTCAATAAAGTCAGACATGGGGTACACTTCTGTAACCCCAGCACTCAGAAGCTAAAGCAGGAAGATCACCTCCTTAGGCCTAAGGCTAGCCTGTGGTACACAGTGAGCTCAAGAACAGCCTGGGATACGAAGTGAGACTCTGTCAAAAACGAAACACAACAAAACCCTCAGCTCACTGAGGGAATGAACAGCCCAAGCAAACATGGGCAACACTTGAGAAATCAGCACAGGGCTTCCTGGAAAACTGGAAGTACAGCTCGTGGCACAGCCAGACCGGCCTGGGCATTCACCCAAGGAAATCAAAAGGAGCATCCCAGAGAGGGTCCACTGAGCATGCCCATCCATGTTTACTGTAACACAGATTGCTAAATGGTCTTATTAATAAAAAAAAAAACCCAGAGCCAGATATTGGGGTGAAAGCTGAGAGATCAGAGGAATAGAACAAGCCAGCCACAAGTTCTTACTGCTAGGAAATCCTCTCCCCAAGAGAGAGCTACTTCCTGTATACTCACAGCTATATACCTTTCTGTGCCCTGCCATCTCATTTCCTCTTTCCACCCAGCTACATCACTTCCTCTTTCTGCCCAGCTCTATCACTTCCTGTCTGTCTGTACAGACCTCCAGACCTCTATGGTTACCTAGCACTGGGATTAAAGGCGTGTGCCACCACCCCGGCTCTGTTCCCAGTGTAACTTTAAACACACAGAGATACAGATGAACCTCTGCCTCCTGAATACTAGGATTAAAGGCGTGTGCTACCTCTATGTTTTCCTCTGATCCCCAGGAAAGCTTTATTTGTTAGAGCACAAATAAAATATCACCATAGTTTACTACAGCAACATCACGAGGAACCTGGAGAATCAGCTCAGCTGACCAAGGACAGAAGACAGACAGGGAAAACATGGTATCTATAACACTGAAGTAGTATTCAGCCGTAAAACAAATGAGGTCATGTCACAAACAGGAAAACAGATAGAACTGGAGCTTGTCATGTTAAGTGAAAAAAAATCCAGACTCACAAAGATGCTATGTATTTTCTCTCAAATTAATAATTATGCTATGCAAAGGAAGCTAAGATCCAAGAAAACAACAATATAGTCCAATGGCACTGATGGGAAATATCAGAAAATGCAAATGGTCTGTAGTGATAGAGAACAGATGAGTGGTTGCCTAAAGGGATGGGAGTGAGGACTAAGCAACAGGTACACAGAACCTTTGGTGGACACATTCACTGTACCACTACTGCACACATCTCACCAACAAACAGAACGGGCTCAGTACGTCTGTTTTACTACAGACCAATTACACCTCAGCAGAGCAACTGCTGGAACTCCACCAGGTCACCTTCCAAATGTTCTGCTGCTCTGGCTCTTCAGCAGAATTTCCTGTGCTCTGCCTCACACCGGTCTCTCAGAACCTTCCCACTCTGAACTCTATCATGCCCTCTCTGTCTATTGAAATGCTTCTTCATCCTCGGGTCTCTTTGAAGTTCGAGTAAAATGCTCTCATCTCCAAAATGCTGTTCCCAGCATTTCATATCAACAGGAGCTGCTCTTGGCTGTAGAATCTCACCTATTGATTTATTCTGCCTGTGTAATTTGATTTCCGGGGAGTCATCAGCCTGCATACACTGACAGTTCCTTGACAAAAAGGCTGGAGGTTTTATTGCTTGGATGGTTAGTTGTTTAGTTTCATGGCTTAGCAGAAGTCTTCATTATTGAAGCACTGTGTAACTGTTTCAAGGGTGGATGGATGCGTGGAGGAAAGAGCAGAAGATAACATATTCCATTCCCTCAGCTCAAGTTTATTTCTGAAAGGCAACTTCAGTTGTAATAATCCAGTTGGTGCAGATGTGTTAATTGGTGCTCATGTGTTTTCTGCACAAGGAAATCGTCTTCAACATGTCTCCCTGGAGATAACCTCTTAACCCAAAGGAACAATTCTTGCAATAGACATTTCAGACACTATGGAAGGCTGATGGGAGCATAACATTAAGAAGAAAGAAGGCCTTGCCATGCCCTCACATGATCCTAGCTGACAGCCGTCAGGAAATGATGGCTCCCCATGTGAGTCCACAGATTTCTCCCAAGACTCCCCCAGCATCTCTAAGGAGTAGCTGTGAGACTGGGAGCATCTGACTTGCCAACCCAACATTGCCTGAAAATGAGAGTGCCTGCAACATTATTTTCTTAACTGCAGGGAAACTGAGGAACAAAGAAGCTAAGAATTCACAAGAGTTTAGGGGGAAAAAAGTTGCTGAGCATTCTAGCTACCCAAACCCAGGATTTTCAGATCATGTTGCTTCAATATTTCACTAAACCCTTGAAAAATCTTTGGCACTTTTGAAATTGTTATACCCTAGAACTCATGATATAGTGCCTGCAATACTGAAAATGGAGGGCAGTGATTATTTATTTGGACACAGTAGAGAGTCAAGTAACATTTTCATCAGAGTATAAGAACGAACCACAGGGTCCCCTGCTCCAGGAGATACAGGACGTGTTTAATATAACCACAACAAAACAGGCTTCCCAGTGCAGGAATGGCATGAAGTCAAATCTGAACAATATTAACTACTTGATACTCATAAATCCTCAGGTTCTAATAAGTTGTTCATTTTTGTTGAGTTGCTAAATCGCGAGTATAAGGGCCCTGTTTCCTCACAGATCTTCAATCATTTATTTATCAAATATCTTCCATAGATCTGACATATAAAAGAATCACTTGTATTATCTAATTTTTATTTTAATTAAGCAAATGCAATAGTGTACATACTTTTGAGATACAGTGTGATACAAATGTGTGCTGAGCAGGATAATGCAGGGTAATTAGCCTGTCCTATAATATCTTCATATTTAGAATCTTTGAATGTCTCCCTTCTGGTTCTTCATGACATATGTAATAAGCCATTGTGAGCAATAGGCAGCTGTGCTGCAGGGCACTACAACATTTCTACCTGTCCAGCTGTACTTCTTAACATTTTATTTGTGTCTGTGTGCACATGTGTGCATGGTGTGTGCATGCATGCATGTATGTGTTCATGTGAGTATATGTATGTGTATGTGTGTGTATGTTTGGTGTGTGCATATGTGTGGTGTGTGCATATTTGTGGTGTGTGTATGTGTGGTGTATGTGTGTGTATGTATATGAATGGTGTATGTGTGTATGTGCGTGCCTATGTGTGTGTGTGTGTGTATGTGTGTGTATATGTGTGTGTTTGCACACGTGCGTGCATGCGTGTGTGTTATCCAGAGTTTGGATGCAGAAGAGACAAGGACTTTGTAAGAAATGTTCCAGAGCTCAGAGTTTACTCTAAGAACTAGACATAAGAGGAAGGTTTTAGACATTAGAGTGGGGTCATCTGATGTACATCTTCATCAGATCCCAGTAGCTACTTCATGGAGAGTGAGCTATGAGGAAGGCAAGAATGGACCAAAGACCAGTTACAGTATCACCGTGGTCCAAGAGAAGAAACAATAGTGACTTGGGCTAAGGAAACAGTAGCAGCAATGAAAGAAAACAGAGACTTAAAGCAGGAAGATTTCAAGTTCTAGGTTAGCCTGAGAATTGTAAAAAGAACCTGTTTCAAAATAATCAAGGAGAGCTAGAGAGGTGGCTCAGTGGTCAGGAGCACTGGCTGCCCCTGTAGAGGACCCAGGTTCTGCTGCTAGTAGCCGCATGCTGCCCACAGCCATCTGTAGCTCCAGTCCAGGGGATCCAAAGCCCTCTCCTGGCCTGATCAGACACCCACAGTGTGCACAGACATACACACATAGAAGCAAAACAATCACATAAAATAAAAATATTTTTAAATAAGGGGGAATCAAGATGGTATATAAATAAACCTCATCAACTTTTATACAAAATTAGAAATGGGATTTGAATGGACATTGCTTAGATTTTAATTGGGCTAAGTACTTACTAGGTACTAAATATCGTTAATTAATTTTTAACTTGTTTAATGTAATTGGATCAAGAGAAACCATCATAAAAACTACATTAGAATCCAATGTTTTATAAATGATAAAACCCTACCTGCACCAAATGATCCAGAGACTTATCAAACTAGGAATGCAGAGTTGGCCCTGCAGAATGGACTTCAAGCTCTAACCATTGCCCTTTAGTGACGCCATGCCAACAATAAAGCTAAGGGAGTTATTATGGCCACTTCTCAGGGCAGCAGCATCACCTCAGACAGAAGGGGCAGGGCTGTGGTGACTTGTCTGTTTCCCTAACTGCACATGGAAAGCCAGACCCAGGAAGGATGAGCATGGCCTGCATATGCCATGTGCACTCAGCAGCTAAGGACTGCTCATCTTGTCCCTCATACACAGACCCTGAGCCTCAGAACAAATGTACGATTCTATCTCTAGCAATCATCTCCCAATAGTCAGCCTCATTATTTTCATTTTTTTTTAAACAGGCTCTCACATAGCTTAGGCTAGCCTCCAATTTACGGTGTAGCCGAAGATGGACCTTGAACTCCTGGTCCTCCTATTTCCTCTGTTCAGGTCAGACTAGGTATTGTTAATGTTCTCAGAACACTTAGCAGTGTCATTTCCTTCCCACCCAGGGAGGTATGTGCTAGCCTTCCTGAACCCTCTCCCCAGCTCAACCTCTCCCCTCGCTACGTCTTCATTCATTAAAACTTGCCCTTTGAAATACGGCTCAATCTTTGCTTCTCTGAGGAAGTGATTTTTTTGTCACCATCAACCCCCAACTGAGTGAGATACTCTATTATATTATTTTTACATCAGTTTTAATTGTTTGTAGACCTATTTCAACAATTATTCGTGCAATTGGCATTTAACTGGTAGTTGCATGTCTGTAACTTCTGCTAGAATGAAAATTAAATGATGATTTAGATATCAACTTTATTTCCACAGGTACAATTTCTATAAGGTGTGTGAAGTCACAAATAATAAACAAACTAGATAAATAAATGAATAGAATTACTCCTTTTGACTATAGACAAGAGATATGTCATGCCTCCTGTGAATTTTGTTATTTAAATGTTTTATAGGGGTCAGAAAGATGGCTTTGTAAACAGAAGCACATGCTATGCAAGACTTACAACCTGAGTTTAGCCACGTAAAAAAGCTAGATGCAGCAGCACACATCTATAATCCCAGACTAGTATAGTGAGATGGGAACCGAGACAGGAGAATCTCCAGAAGCTCATGGGCCACCTATGCTGAACTACACAGCAGAAACATGGCTTTCTGTAACTCCAGTTCCAAGGGATTCTGGCTTCTGAGGACAAAACACACATCTGATGCACAGAAATACATGCAGACAAAACATCCATCCATATAACATAAAAATAAACAAATGCTCTTAAAAGATTATGAATGTCTCCTTGCTGTATGACCTGTAATTTACCGAAACCTGTGTCAAACCTAGGGCTTTGTGGTTCACAGCATACATCTCTGTGCACAGACAAGAACTCACACTTCCTCAAAAGGCCTTAAGTAGACATGTCCAATAGGTCAGACTGAGTTTGCTCATTCTAGTGTGATTTGAGGTTGCTAGGATCGCAACATGAGAACTCGGAACAAAGCCTCCAGCCTTTACTGAGAGACCAAGCTGGGACTCAGTCAGCAAGGCCTTGCTCCTTCATTTTACAAACAGATTGGAGGATGGTGGAGGAGAGTCCATTGGGAACTTGAGTTGAAGATGGCAGACTGGAAGTTGAGGGAAGAGTGAAAGTTGGTGAGGAAACAGCCTTACTGCTAGCTTGCTCTTGATTACAGGACGGCGCTGAGATACTGTCCATTAGTGCCTCACAGTCACTTCTCACCTATGAAGGATTTCTCACAGGCTGGACTCTGGATCGCCTATGTCAGAAGCAATTGATGAATCACAAATTCATAGCTCAAACCTATAAATATTCTCTTTAAGACTTATTTCACTGTATTTATGTGTGTCTGTACACAAGTATGTGAGTGCTCAAAGAGACCAAAAGGGGGCATTGGATCCCCTGGAGCTGGAGTTACAAAGGTTTGTGAGCCATCAACATGGATGCTGGCATTTGAAGACCACTTCTCACAACTGAGCAGCAAGCTCTCTTAACCACTGATCCATCTTCCCAGGCCCTAAATATACTGTTTTAACAAGCATCTTAGCTTATTTTCTATATCTGAAAGTCTGATCACAACTGGCTTTAAATTGGGATAATCACCATATCAACATGGTTCCTCCACATATTAAAGAACAGAAAAAATTCCTAGCCTGGGGCCAATGTGGTTAAGAAAACAAAATTAATGGACATGTATATCTATGTGTGATTTTTGTTTCCACAAGCTAGACACAAGCAGGGTAATATTGCCTAAAATATTCCCTTTTTTTCCTTTTCTCTCCATTCATCATGAAATCTCCTATAAGAACAGTAGGAATAAATCTTTAAATATCTGCAAGCTGGTTATCTACAGTGTTAAAGATAACAAATAAGCCTGTTTCATTACTAATTAGTAAGCAATTGGAAAGAAAGTTTATTTTTAACTTTTGTGACATGGAGGTGTGTGGTTTGATTTCATTTTATTACATTACTCAGGACATGGGATGACCAATTCCTAGAAAGGATTAAGCTGAAAATACATTATGCTGTACAAATACTAGCACCTGCTTTGTGAAGGTTCTGTGAGAACTTTTTAAGATAACTTGGAAAAAGTTCCCAGTCCACTGCCATAAGTCCTGTAGAAACTCCAGAATGGGAGCTGCCTCTCCTCAGTTCTGCAAACACACACATCTATACTGGAACGTAACAGGGGCAAAGCTTTGGGGTTTCTACTGTTGTGTTGTGTTTTGTTGTTTTTAATATCCTAATGGAGAGAGAGTTCATTTGGGTTCGTGATTTCAGGGTGTGGTTCCCTGCGGTGAGGAAGGTGTGATGCTGAGTGGCTGACAGGACCGTGTGGTCACTTGCTCACATTTCTGTGGATCAAGAAGAGAGATGAGTGCAGCTGCTCGGCTGCCTCCTTTTCTTTAGTCTAGGACTCGGCCCGTGGGATGGTGCCACTCACATTCAGGGTGAGTCTCCCCCGCCTCCATTTACTCTCTCTAGAAGCATCCTCGTAGTTACCCAAGGTGTGCTTCACTGATGCCGTTGGTTAACCCAGCTAGGTGAGCAGTAAAGTTAGTCAGCACACTCTCCAAGGAGCAGAGCTGTGTCTGACTCCTGAGGTGGTGTAGCCAGCTCTTCAAACATGTCTTGATTGGCTCTTTTCCTTATGTGGATGCTAAGCTTGCCTTCAGGTGAGCAGCCTGTAGCTATTCACCAATCAAGAGCATTGGATTCCAAGGTATTTCAAGAAAGTTAATCTCATTTTTTTAATAGTAAATAATGTCACAGGAAACTTTCCTAAAAGACGACTTTCCTATTTCTTAAAAGTCTCGATTTCATCCTTAAATTAAGCCAGGACTCAAGGGCTACTCACCTGGGTGTTGTGGGCTGGGGAAATGGTTCAGCAGTGAAGAGCACTTGCTGCTCTTGCAGAGGACCAAAGATCGATTCCCAGCACCCACATAGTAGCTCATAACCACATATGATTCCAGTTCTAAGGGATCTGACACCTTCTTCTGGCCTGAAGGGTACCAGGCATATACATAGTACACATATATATATATACAGACAAAACGGTCATAAATATAAAATAAAAATAAAGATTTTTGAAAAGTAACCACACTGGCCATACTTCCTGTGTGTGTAATAGGAGGAAACCAGCCCTGGCTGACATAAATACGAAGCAGATACTTTTCATAATTGTTTCATTACATTTATTTATTTGTTGGGGCAGTGGCACATGCCACAACGCGTATGTGGAGATCAGAGGACAATTTGAGGAGAGTGGTTCTCTCCTTCCTCCACTGAACTCAGCTCAGTTTTGGCAGCAGGTGCCTTTACCCACTGAGCTGCTTTTGGGTGAGTGTACAGTAAGGCAAGACTGTGTCTTCCAAGAACATTGTAGGGAGAATCCCGTTTACCATCATTGGGTATGGATATGATCAAAATCAGATGCATTATGGGAAGAGACATATGCAGTAGGAAAAGCAAATTACGACCCAATCAAAGCTGAGAAGCAAAAGCTGCACCACTTACTAAGTAGCCCGCCTTCTTTCAGGCCCCATTTCAGAGACCCCAAAGCTGTGGCCTGGGACCCTTGAACACCCTCATTCAGTGGCCTGCTGTCTGTTCTGACAGTGCATCCTTCTCTAACCTGCTCTACTGCTTTTCTCCAAATTATCATGCTACTTTTCCAGATCTGTGCAAGCCCTTCTTTTCAACCCTTTGGGTAAGAAGCCAAGAACCCGGAAACTTGCACCCAGATCCCAAGCGCCAGTTACAGAGTGATGATTGATGTCACTGTGGAAACACACTCCCATCTTCCCTTTGGGTACTTGCCCACCTGTTGTCTTTAATTCCCTTGATTGTGACAGATTACACAGACTAATAAAGAACCTCCTGACTATTTAGTGAGCCAATTGCTAATAAATTGATTTCTATCTGGAATTAAAACTGTATTTTAATGAATTGTATTAATATCACGTTTGATGTAGTTGTAAAACAAAGGGGAAGTTTGAAGCTTTCTGATCAACACAGTGCACACATAAACGTGTGGAATGCCTGACTGCTTTCCCATGCCTCTTTCTCTGTATTGGTCCAGCAGACAGATGTGAGAAGACAGGAAGAGCTAGGCTCTGAAAGGCACATTGATAGATCAGAGATGGTGTGTGCCAGAGTCAGGACAAGGTCAGATCAAAAAGGATCAACAGGGGTGGGGCTCAGTACATAGAACAGAAAGGGTATGCTTAATCGCCAAGGATGCAGAAAGAAGAGTGTCCCATGCCATCACCTGGGATGTTGGCTCTCTAACTTGGCTAGATCCTGCAGTCGCCTGGGAACCCAGTAATGGCCAGAGCAGCAGCGAGAGAGAGCACTACCTCTACATTGTTACCAAGTTTCCCTAGTCATTCCGGTGTCCATCCGAGTTTAAAAACCAGTGGCCTGTGGCACCAGCTTCTAGATGCAAAAAGGTGAGTGAAATATTTCCATGGATTATGTAATGGAGGAACTGGACTCATTTATAATAACCAGTTTGGAATTTTTCCATTTCACAAAATGCATATTAGGCCAGGTAGTTGACCTCCCAGCCAAGGCCTTCCAGTGTGAGGACTGGGACGAAGTCCACTGCTGTGCCTTCACTATATGATGCCATGGTACCATGATACCATGACAGGCTTCCTATATACAGAGCTGAGGACCACCAACCACATGAGCAAGCTATTCCCTCTAGCAGATCCTAGCTCTGTGCTCCACACTCTGCTGTTTGGGAAGGAGACTGCTGCACACCTGTGTTTCTCAAGCATGTTCCCAACAGATGCAGCTGCCTCTGCTCACTCACCTCAAGGCTATTGATTTGCTAGATCCTGGTTGCTGGTTGAATCGGTTGGGGCATGGCATTCCTGTCGGGATTCCTACTGCGGAAGCTACTTGCACGGTCTTGACTGATATGTGATTGGGAGATCTTTCTTACCGCCCTGTGTCATCTTACTGTACAGTTTTGTAGAATGCACCAGACACTTTCTGATGCTGAAACAGCCCTGGAGAACAGCCGCAGTGGCACTGAAGATTAGGTTTGGTGTTGTACCCATAAACTGCAAATGCTAGCTCTGACATCTTCTGCCACTCGAAATAAATGGCATGGAGGAGCACTGAGCCCATAAACGACATGGCCACTGATTCTAGAAGCCAAGCCTTATTTCACTTTATATTAATAATAATAATAATAATAATAATAATCATCATCATCATCATCATCTTACATTTCTGTATCCTGGGACTGGCCAGAAAGCTCAGTCAGTAAAGTGCTTGCCTTACAAGATTCTAAATTTGATCCCCAGACCCCAGATTTCATAAAAGCTGGGCACTGGGGTATGCTTTTATAGTCCCAATGCTGGGAAGGCAGAGACAAGCAGATCCCTGGGGTTCACTGGCCAGACAGCCTCACTTATTTGATATGTTCCACGCCAATGAGAGATCCCCATCTCAAAAAGAAAGGTAGAGAAGGAGTGAACAATGTCACGCAAGGTTGTGCTCCACACACATGTGCACACATGAACATGTGTACCCACACACATGAACATACACATACAGAAGAAAACGCTGACATCTTCCTATTCTCAGTACAACTGGCCTTTGAACTGATTATCTCAGAAGCATCTGTTAAATGTTTGGTACAAGCATTCAAACCTGTTTGAATACCTGGACAAGCCCTGGGTGTCCCAAGATGAAAAAAGAATATGTCTGTACCCCCAGAAGCTCACACACAAAGAGAAGAGAAGTCGGGTGTGATTGAAAATAGACCCATCTATCTCTTCTAAACACCCCGGAGCTGTCTCGGGAATCCCTTGATATTGCGATGTTCTTTTATGAGTCTTTTTTTTTTTCAAATCTATTTTTACCACCTGCTTGTCTTCTTCTTTCCCAGTCAAAGTTAATTGCTTTGCGGTTGCTTTCTAAAGAACACCCAAAAGCATTTTATTGCAATGATCAAACTTCCTAAGCGCAGTGGCATTTTTTTTTTTCTTAAAATGCTGGGTACCTCTAGTTCTAGGCACTTGAAAATCCAACGAAGTCAAAACCTTCCCTGGGGAATTAAAATAATACATCAACAGCACCACACCTAGGTTGAACCAAAAGCCTGAAGACTGGCAGAGTGGTGGAGCTCTCAGTTACAAAGAGACACAATATTGAAGAGAAAGGAGGTAAGCTTTGAAGGAAATAGACAGAGAATGGATTTAAACTTGAAACTTTCCAACTATGTGACATTAGGAAAGTTTCTGATGCCTCTGAAATTTAGTTTTCTTTTTCTTTTCTTTTCTATTTCATCACTGGGAACTGAGCCTAAGCAAGCACTGTTCCAATGATCCACAGCCCTAATTTTCTGTTGTCAAAGTGTGTACTTAAAAATGTCCCGTGCCCTCTGTGATACAAGGACTAGAAAAAAATGTTTGTGACATGCCTCACACTTAATGGGCTCTTTATATTTGTAGGTATTGCTAAATTATTCCTAGCTCAATTACTTCTAGAAATTACATTATTAACTACAAGTTGGATAATTATACACCAATAAAATAGCCAATTTTAAAATCTGGTTAAATAATGAAAATCTAGGGTAGAATAGTTTTGTTCTTTCAAATAAATAGCTTTTCCTGCTCTATATACTTAATACAGAAAGAGAAAAGACGTGAGGTTGGGTGCTTAGGGGAGTGGGGGAGGAGCTGGGAGGAGGGGAGTGGGGGAGGAGCTGGGAGGAGGGGAGTGGGGGAAGAGCTGGGAGGAGGGGGGAACTGGGAGGAGGGGGATGGTATAGGAGGTGGGAGGAGGGGGTAGGGGAGGAGTTGGAGGAGGGGGTGGAGGAGGAGCTGGGGGGAGGGGAGTGAGGGAGGAACTGGAAGGAGGGGAGTGGGGGAGGAGCTGGGAGGAGGGGAGAGGGGGAGGAGCTGGGAGGAGGGGGGGGGGGGAGGAGCTGGGAGGGGGGACGACGATGATAAAAATATACCGTCTGAACAAACTGAACTTATGTATGATTGCTTAGCCTCCTTTTACCATTACTGGAAGGCTCTCAGTCACACTGAGGCTGTCCTAGAAAGAATAAAGTCACCCCTCAGACTCTCACAGGTGAGTCTGCCTGCCTTGCCTGGGTTCTGTCCTTCCTTCCTCTTCCACTCAGTACTTAGGCTACAAGGCTCTCTTCTCCCTGTGCTCCCACCATGAGGAGGAACTGTGGCCACCACGTGAGGAGACACTAGTCAGTGCGCCAGGCAGCTGCCTGTCACTCAACAAGGACCGTGTGATCAGGCCTGAGAGAAAGGAGGCTGGTTGTGGCTCTCGGTTTGGGTCGATCCAACTAGATCTCTGTTCCTGTTGCTTTTAGTGTAGAGACAAGGCTGCACACTGTAGAGAGGGGAGAGGTCGGGAAGCGAAAGCCAGAGTCTCCCCATCCTGGGTGAGGGTAAGTCACCATTGACCCAAAGATCTCCCACTAGGTCGCACCTCTTGAAGGCTCCACCAGCCTCCAACAGCGCTGAATGGGAGAACCAAGCCTCTACCACAGGGGCCTGTGGGGGACAGGCCAGATCCAATGCACAACAGTCAGGGGCTAGGGAGAGGCTGTCTGCAGCAGGAAGGCTTCTGTTGCCTAATCTCAATTTTCCACATTCCCTTTACATTATCAAGAACTGGTTTGTTTTTAATCACAGATTATAGAATTACCGTGAGATATGATGAAACTTTGAATACTAATGAGACTATAATCCTTCGAGTTTAAGATCTTGCAGAATCCAGGACTGCTCTTCAGAATCTGGAGTCTAAATGACTGAATGATTGATTGAGTCATGATACATGAGAAGGCTGAAAAGCTCAACAAAACGACAGACTTAACTGTTTCTAGGGTCTGAGAAAGGCACTCACTGCCGCACTGCAGAGGACTAGAATCCAGTTCCCACCACCCAGTCAAGAGGGTCACAACTACCTGGAACTCCAACCCCAAGAGAATAAAACACATTCTTCTGGCCTCTGAGGGCACTGTACACAAGTAAGCATACACACACACACATACACACACACACACACACACACACACACACATATTTCCAAAATAAACAGAAATAAAATTAAAATGTTAAAAATTAAAGAGCAATAAAGGAGAACCTGGTTTCAAATTCTAGCCTTCACATACATGCATGTGCATGGCCTGTGGTACCTGCACACACAAACATGTATCATACATGCAAATTTAATAGTACAATAAAAATGTACTATCTGGTGAGATATATATCAACAGAGTGAACCATTATGGAACAGCTCATACTTCTTGGGAGTTTTGAGCAACTTGTAAGTAGGAGATAAATAAGTGGATAGATGGACAGACATAAAGGGGAAACACCGAATTTTAACAACAGTGCCAAAAACGTTTCAAAATAAGAGACTGATGGAAAAAAAAGTAGAGACTCAGTGGCAGAGTTCTGAATGCCATCAACCTTCCCTGTCTATCTAGACTGAGAAGTTTGTTCAGCACAGTATTTCCTCACAGCCTCCTGCCCAGCCAACATCACACCATAGGAGGGATCCTGGGTCCAGGGAGAGCTCAGCCTAGCCCTCTGGCCTGTCCCTGGTAGCATCCAACAACCTGCTTGTCATTGGCTAAACCATGAGCCACCACCATTCCATGGATGATTAATAAGGAAAACTGAAAGAATTAATGAATTTCACAAATCAAATGCATTGTGTTTTCCAGAAATGCATTATTTATAACAAAAAAATCAATTAGTACAACTCATTCCTTGTACTATATTTACAGAATACCTCAAGAGCTATGGCTGGAAATAATGGGTATCACCCTAAAGCATGGAAGGCCTGTGAGCTTCCAAATGCCCTATTGTAAACCAAGCTAATTATTGCAACAAACCTACTTTAATTGATTTTATTTATTTATGTGCCTGCTTTAACTGCATTACCCTCACAGCGCTCACTCTCTAGCACTGTGTGGTAAGATAAAATGTAAGTTGCCTGCCAAGAGCAAATGCTTGCCGGGTGATTGCAGCCATTTTTGTTGATAAGATTGATAACTTGACTTGCTTAGCTAATGATCTCATCTCTCTGAAGGAAGAAGAAACAGTAGAGACAGGGAAACTGGAGTCAAGCGGGGGTTAAGAAGTGAAGCGAGGGCTAGGGAAATGGCTGGGTCAGTAAAGTGCTTGCCATGCAAACATGGGGACCTGAGTTCAAGTCCCAGACCCATAGGAAAAAGCTGGGTGTGGTAGAGTGTACCTGTAATGCCAGCACTGGGGAAGCTGACATAGGTGGATCTTAGGCTTCTGGTCAGCCTAACTGGCAAGCTCCATGCTCAGTGAAAGATGTTGTTTCAAAAAATAAGATGGAGGACAATTAAGGAAGACATTCAATGTGGATTTCTGGACACATAAATGAGCATACATTATACAGACACAGGAGTAAAGCTGGATGAAGAAAGGAAGATGTTTGGAAGGAATCAATACTTTCAGTCTGGGGATGGAGTTATAGGGTAGAGCACTGGACTAGACTGTGTAAGGCACAGGGTTCCAACCTCAACATAAAAAGAAGGAAGGAAGGAAGACAGTGGGGGAGAAAATAAAACCATGTTTATCTTAGGAGATGCTGCAGCCACTAAGAAAAAGATCAAGTCCTAAGAAAAGTGATTTCAAGTAAGATCAATGAACAGCTTTCTCAGGAACTCTGGAACAGGAAATGGCTCAAGAGAGAAAGACTTTGGCTGACGGAATTCTGCCACACAGTTGTCAAATAACCCCCCTGAGAAAGAGGAGAAAGTAGACACATTGCCACAAGCAAAAGCCTTGAAACTGAAGAAAGAGCACCAGGCAGGCTAAAATCCAAAAATAAGACCAAGTTTCTAAACACACTAACAATTGACAAAAAGAGTTTTGTGTGTGACCACAGCAAATGAAGATACTAGAAAGAAGAGATACATGATCCTGGGCCACTGAAAGTGTAGAGATGACAAATTCTGGGATGAGCACTCCGTACGTGTTTATTTCCTGTGAAGTTGATACTGGTAAGCCGAAGATGGAAGGATGAGACTCAGAGGCGGACCAAGAGACCACGATTAGGTGATCCTGCTCAAAAACGGGAGCCTCTGTTCTGATCAAGTATATCCCATTTTAACATCCACAAAGAAGGGACCATGAAAGGAAGTGACTGGACCTCATTGGAATTTGCGCCAAGGAAGCTCCTGGAGAAGAGAAGGTATTAGGAGTGAGAGAGGAGCTAATATTGACTTAACACACTTTAGAGATGAAGCGTGGGACAGGGTGAGTTTCATTAATTAAACTCAGAGTTCTGTGTTGATTCTGGGCAAGGAAGGAATTGAGAAAAAAAAATCAAACGATCTATTTGGAGCCAGCATGGATTTGTGATAACAATTCAAGCCAGACCTAACTCATTTTCTCTCTTGATAAAATTACTAGAGCGGGAGACAAGAAAAATGCTGAGGACATATGTGTCTGAATTTCAGCTAGGCATTTGACAGGCTCTCTCTTTACCCTCGCAGAGAGTACAGTATTTCCCAAATTGGTATCTGTGAAGAACAGACTTCCACAAGATATTCATAGGTGTGCAAGGAATACACACAAATACATTGGGAAAGGAGTTAAACAAGATGTAAATCTGTCTCAGCATTTTGAAGCACTGTGGCTCTCCAAGAAGACACCACAGTGCACAGCACCTCACAAACTATTTTAAACAAAGCGTCAATTTTTGCTTAGGAAGATGTACTAATATCTTCTAGAAAATTCTGAGAAATGCTTCATTGGGATAAGAAATATGTACTGAATAACACGTGCAGTGGAACTCTTCCTCATTGTCAGATCTATCAAACTCATAAACAGAGTGCTGACCTGAAGAGAAGTCTCCAGTAGGGTACCACAGTCCTTAATTATGCCTTTAACATCATCATTATTGAGTTATTTGAAGAATCGATGGCCTTTTCCAAACTATGTGTACTGTAGAATGAGAAAAGATGGAACCTGGGGAGGTGGTTCAGCAGCTAAGGCCTCTTCCTGCTCTTCCAGAGGACCCAAGTTCTTTGATGTGTGAGGAGGTAACTGAGCAAGCCAGAGGGAGCCCAGGCCACCTGCCTAGGAATGGTACCACCCACAGTAGGCTGGGCCCTCCTACATCAATTTGCAATCAAGAAAATTCCCCCAAAGACATAAGCCAATCTGATGGAGGCAATTCCTCAACCAAAGTTTCCACCTCCCAGGTGGGCCAAGTTGACAACCAAGATCAGCCATCAGAATCTTCAATTTATAATTTCAGATTAAACAACGGGTTTTTTACATTTCAACTTTATACTTCAGATAGAAAAATGATTCCCCCAGCGTAATGCAAATTTTAGTTCATTTTTATTTTATGTGTGAGTGCCTGTATGTATGTGTATGCACCACCTGTATGCCTGGCACTCCCAGAGGCCAAAAGAGGAAACTAAAAAAGAATTGTGGGCCACACAGTGTGGGTGCTGGGAACTGAAGCACAGTCCTCCGCAGAAGCAGCAAGTGTTCTTAACTCCTGAGTCATCTCTTCCAGCCCCACATCAACAAGTTTTAAAAGGAATAGAACAAGCTAACTGGAAAAGTGAATAAATGGATTGAACTTGATGAACTGACTACATCATGCACAATTACCTCACATTTCAAAACAACCAAAAGAGTCGGGTTATCTACCATGAAGAACAATGGCGGACAGCCATGACTAACAGGAGTGCCAAGAGAATAAGCCCTCTGTGGAGAGCTTTCCTGCCTCTCACGGGTGTGGAGACCAGCTTTCCTCAGAAGCCCCGACGAGCAACTCTGACGCTAAGGTGTAGAGAAGTAAGAAAATCAAGGAGACTACAGTAGAGGTGAGATTGTCAGAGGACAACATATAAAGAGCGCGCATCCAGAGTGGAGAGCGCATTTAAGGCAGAGGACTACATATAAAGAGCACGGATCCAGAGTGGAGAGCGCATTTAAGGAGAAGAGACTGCCGGGGACTCACAGTGCTGGGTTGTGGGAGAACAGACCTCTCATATGCTGGCGGTGGGAGTGTAAACTGATATAGCATTTCTAGACAGGAATGTGGCAAGAAGATGCCTTAAAAATATCCATTCTCTTCTTCAATCCAGTAATTCCACTTCTGGAACTTCTCCTAAAGAAACAGTAAGTGTGCGAACAGAGATTTCTCCCCAGGATGATGCACCATGTCACTGCTCTTAATGAGAAACAAATTGTTTCAGTAAATTATGACTAAAAATACTCAAATGCAATGCAGTCTGTAAAAATGACACAGTAAATATGTCTACGCACATGCAAAGATATTCCCAATATTTTCTGAGTAAAACCGAAAGCAAGTTTGTTCTGAGAAAAACATGTAGAAATATATGCATCTGACGACAAATGACAGCTCATCTAAGAAGGGGGTGATGAGTCAACATGACCTTCTTCCTTTGCAACTTTCTGTATGTTCAGACGCTATGACAGGAGCTCTGTGCATACAGAATGGTCAAGAGCCAGCTCTGGGGCCAGCACAGTGCGCAGAATCTTACATCAACTGTCACTTTCTAAGGGACTTACCCCCTCATCTATCAGATAGGCACAAAAGCAACAGTCACCCGGGGCAGCAGGACGTATCGAGCCACTTGCTGTCACACCTGATGCCCTGAGTTCAACCACAGGACCAACTTGTACCTCCATGATAAGAGGAGAAAACCGATTTCCACAAGTTGTCCTCTGACGTCACATGTGTAGCGTGGCACATATGTCTCACACACACACACACACAAACACACAAATATATGTATTTTAAAACATATCCATCTCATAAAGATGCCATGAAAATTAAATGAATCACTTTATGAAGTGAAATGTGTGAACAGCATGGAAAACAGTTACCTGGACTCTGGCAATTACCATAAGGAATCAGTAACTCCAGAAGTTACTTCTCTATTGCTGTGATAAAAACACCATGACCAAGGAAACATACAGAACAAAAGGGTCTACTCGGGCTTATGCTTACAGAGGGCTAAGAATCCATCACAGCAGGCAAGCAGCAGGCATGGTGGCTGGATTAGCAAGCTGAGAGCTAGCTCACATCTCAAACTGCACGAAGGAGCCAGAGAGAAAGACACTAGGGAAGGCAAGGGGCTTTGAAACCTCAGTGCTGGCTCCCAGTGACACTCTTCTTCCAGGAAAGCCGCACTTCCTAGACCTTCCCAAACAGTGCCATCAACTGGAGACCACGTGTTCAAATACCCAGTCTGTGGGGGCCGTTCTCACTCAAACCGCCACAGTAACTATTACTGCTTTCAGAATATTAAACAGATTCAGCAAAAATATCTGTCAACCAAATCCTTTCAGCACACAACAGCCTCAGCTCTGACAGCAGGACAGGTATTCCGTGTTTGTGTATCCATTAAAGTAAATTTCATTTCAATTTTAGAAAGAAAAAACACAGTCCACTTTCTTACCAAGAGCTGGTACAGACGGGCCCACCGTCACTTCATCTCAGAAAGCACCTGTTTGTCGTGTCTGTGTCTGGTTTGGAGGTATTTTATAGCCATCCAGCTATTATTAGGCAATCATTTCTAGGCCAAAAACAGCAAGCTTAAGATAACATAGTAAGAGGTATAAAACTATGATGAAATTGAAGGAAGAAAATATTTTAAACTCAAAAGTAGTGGGAAAATGACAGAAGGTTGCATGTACTCATGAAACTGTTCACTTGGGTTACAAGCAAAAGATTTCATAAAAAAAAAGTCATATGACCTTTGGAGAATGCCTGATGCATTCAGTATATGGTCAGCAGCATCAGTGGAGGTGAGATTGGGTAAGGTCAGTGAACGGACGCCCAAGGGATAGGTATCAGAGGCTGCAGGGCCCGCGGTACTTCCTAAGACTGGTTACTTGTTGGAGAACATAAGCAGTTAAGTGTGGCAGTGTGCATCGGATATAAAACCTGTCACGGTCCATAAGTGAGTCCACCAGTCAAGGCCTTTAAGTTGGCCAATTTCCTGTGGACTAGAGAGTTAGGAAAAATGTTTCAGGAGCATGAAGATGTTCCCTCTACATTATGCACAGATTCAGGTAAATTGCTTTCAACAGCTTCCAGGTTTTGTGATGGAGACAAACTCATCTATTGAGGACAGTGTGTGTGACAGGCCACGTACAGGAAGACTAGAACATCTTGTTTCAATCCTTCAAAGGGATGTTTATGGGATGTTTATGTTTATGCCCTAGAGATGTCAGTTTAAGCCGTTCTTACAAACAGCACCATGGCTTTGCTATTGATTATGAAGCCAGTTCTAGGAGGCTGGAGAGATGGCTTCATGGTTAAGAGTACTGGTTGCTCTTCCAGAGGTCGCAAATTCAATTCTAAGCATGCACATGGCATCTTACAACTGTCTGTAACTCCAGTTCCTAGGGATCCAATGCCCTCTCCTGGCCTCAGTGGGCATTGCATGTATGTGGTGTACGTACATAAATACATGCAAGCAAGACACACGTATACATAAAATAATTTAATTAATTATTCTGAAGCCTGTTCTGTTTCTCATGTGTGGAGCAGTATGCTATGTCACTGGGCATAGCAATGACTTATATGCAAGATGAACTTCCACACTCAGTGAGTTGCCCAGAAAGTTTGGATAAAGTGGACATAAAACACTGAGAGTCACACCAGGCACAGACACACAGAGTTACGTTAGAGGAGGGGAATGGTTCCTAGGACTGAAGAGTCAAGGGAGGTGTATTAACTGTCCTAACAAATCAATACAAAGATGAAATGCCAAAAAGGGAGAACCCATCCAATGGATGTCTAGACAGAGTTACTGAGACCAAGGATGGCAGGGTGCATCCTCACATCGTCAAGGAGAAAGGGATGAGACAGAAAGAGTCCAAGGATTTTTATCTCACAGACAAGGACAACACTAATGTAAAGAAGGATATTATCTTACTGTCTTGGGCTAAATCCACTGATCACTCCACCCAGGCATCCCAGCGCTTAAGAAGCAGCAGTGGGAAGAGGGAGAGTTCAAGGCCATCCTTGGCTATATAAGACTGTCTCAAAAGCCAACCAACAAACACATATGATCCATCAACTCTTCCCTTTCTGATGACTCTGTGAGCTACCTTGCTTGGACTGTCTCCTTCAGAGAGACAAGATGAAGCCCACTGTTGATGTCCTGGTCCCTGTGGACATAATTTCACATTGTATGTAGTTAAATTGACTAATGACTATTTTGCTTTCTGCCATCTTTACAACACAGAAAAATTCTTGTGAGCCCTATTTTCATACATATAAAGCCATGCTTCATTGCATTTTTAATTAGCATGATTTTCTTCTATTTATTACTACTGCATGTGAAGTATGTATGTGCATGCTCTTTGCAGGTATTTCTGCCACAGCATGAGTGTGGAGTCAGTTTTCTCCTCCCACTTTTAAGTGGGTTCCACAGATTGAAGTCAGGTCACCATGCCTGCACAGTGAATTATCCACTGAGCCATCTCACCATGCCCAACTAACATTATTTTATACACCAGTCTCTTAAACATGATTGTGAGTCATCCCTGAAGGCTCCGGATGCACTTTTCTTATATAAGCAATGTAAGCCCAAGGAGGTGCCTAGCATTGGGCAGAAGTGACTCAAACGGTCCCCTCTGACATCGGGGTTTGCTGTAGGCAAACGTTCTACATGCTTACTAGCAGTAATTAGAGGGTTCTGTCTTTATTCAGCGGCGCTCATTTGGAGATTTTCTGGAGGATTTGTGAACTGAAGAGGAACCAGAAGGAAGCAACAAATATGATATTCTGAGTGACTGCTTAATTCTAGAAACTTTGGTACAAGGGCAAAGTGGTAGGAACAGCAGAACAAAGTGACCCTAGACATCACTGAGTCAAGGCTACATTCCAACTACGACCTGTGTTAGGGTTAGCTCCAGTTAGATGTACAAAGGAGCAGACTTCATGTATTAAGATTCTGTGCCTCACGCACAGCATGTGCTGCATGTCTGCGACCAGTACTAGTCATAGGGAGGCCACTGTGTGGGTGACACAATGGTCTCATTCATTTCAAATCCTCCCCAGAAACCTGCGTCTGTCCCAGCAACTCTGAATGACCTGGTCTGCCCATGTAAGCTTAGCTTTCATCCTGTCCTCAGAGTCCCTGGGATGCCACCTATGATCTGTTCAAGAACCGACCCTCTCATTAAGTCAGATTTTTAAAAAATTTTACTACAAGAATGTAAGTAGGCAGCTAATGCTCCTCCAGAGGCCCGCAGCAAGGAAGTAGTTAAAACGATTAAAAACACAAAACGCTATGCAGAGCTGTGTACAATTAACCAGAATTCAAATCTACACCTTGTTCCAATCCCAGCCGTTTATCAGATAAAAATAGTCTTCTACAAGAATGTCATGATTAATGAGGTGAGACTCCAGCTAATTACTGTTTCCTCCAGAAGTAATTAGGTTGGCATCGCTAATCAAGATGAATGAACACTCTGACCCGCTTTTTTAAATGTAAAACTCAGAGCTCCGGCTGCAGCCACATCATTTAGTTCAGGCAATGTAGTCTTTATTAGGCTTGTAGTTTGATTAAATTCTTTTGTTACACTAGGCCTTCCACACATGAACACATGAATGCGGTGATGTTCAAAGAGTTTTTCACCCTTAATTAAAGATCGCAAAGCCTTGTTCCATTCACAGGGCAATACATGGGACAGGTCTAAATTGATAGCTTTCAAGTGGAGAATAAGGGAAGGCGCTTTCGTGCTTTCCCAGCTGAGAGAAGTACCCCCCCCCCCCCCCCCAACCCCCCCCCCCCCCCAAGCCCCCCCAGCCCTCCCAAACACCCCCCCCAGAACAGCACTTGTTACTATGGAGAAATGAGTGGGAAATAACTTTACTATGTTTTATTAAAAAGCTTTCTCACTTCATCACAGGCCCTCTTAAGGAATTCAAGGCATGGGTCTGGACATTTTTTAATGAATTTTGTATAAGGGATGGAGGAAACACGGTAGATTCAATCCCATCAATAAAGCACTCCACAGCGTGGACCAGAGGTGCCTTTAAAATCAGACCGTGTTGCCGGCGTCTCCTGCCATTGACATGAGAGTGAGTTATACCCATTCCCGACCAGTGGTGACAGGGAAGGGAAAACATTTGTTTCCAGGATGTGGTTATGTTTTGTTTTATGTTGAGCAAAGAAACTAACGCAGTTAGCGGCTAAATTTATCCAATCAACTCTCAACACGATCATGTATCAATCTTTCACAAAACATGTCAGTGTCTTTGCCCCCAAATTCGATAGCCAGAGGCTAAAAGCAGGTCTTGGCAAATCCATCCTTCCCTCACACTTAATAGGTTTCCGTCTCCCTCTCGCCCTCTACTCCTTTGCCGCCTGTTATCCGTTTTCTGTTTTCTCTGTGTTTCTCTGTAGCTACTCCACGGGAGTGGGACCATCCTCTCTACCCTTCCTCTGCCAGTTGGTTTATGTTTCCACTTGCCAGGTTGGGAAATCCTATTTTTATATCCTCTACTTAATTATATTCCCAGTCTAGAATGTGCTGTCTCCTCTATGATTGATGTGCTTGGACCGCCCGCTGTTTTGTTTTTTCCCGAAACTCTGCATACAGGAGGATAAAATCATCTTAAATTTTGACACTTCGCCTAGGTTTAGGAGTCTGCTTCCTTTTCGGGGGCTTTTCCCTGTTGTAGAATTTCATAAATGGCTTTGGCATTAGTGATTCAATTTTTTTTTTAAATCTTCATTTAGAAAGATAGGAACACAGCCGACCTCCAGGTCTATCTACCCTGCGTGGGCTCCTAAGCTACTGCTGACCAGCCACAAAAGTCAGCCAGTCTAAGAAAGGGACACAGAGGGTGGAAAAATGGGCCACAAAGTCACGCTGTTCCAGCAGAAAGCCCAGACACCAATGCCCATGGCACAGGGACAGGTAACTGTGTCAGGACGCGGCCCACTGCTCCAGGGAATTGTCAGGTTGTCATTATGCACCGCACTTGGTTCTCTCTCTCAACCTTCCAGTTGGGTTTAGAATCCGTCATAGTTCCGTGTCATTTACTTTACCCCATCATTATTCTACACCAGGCTGCCTTTCTTAAATGTGGCTCCCCTCGCATTGCTGGGGAGCGTTAGATTTTTGTCCTAGGATGAATTAAATAGCTCCCAAGCTTTTTTAGACTGTCTCTCGGGTTCTCTCTTTTCCTTGGTGCCTGTCTGTTTAGTACAAGGATCGCTCCTGTTCTGCCTGATAAACCCAAGCTGGTATCTTGTGCTTGCTGCCATGTGTTATGTAATTAAAACATGTAGTTCTTTCTTGGTCTTCTAAACACTTCTGGCACCATAAGAGCTGCTAAGACTCAGGGCAGTACAGGACTCCATCTAAGGCTCATGACCTTAATCTAGCCTTTTAACGTTACACAGGTTCTTGATTTTTATTACGTTGCCCTGAGAACTATGGGTAGGCTCTCAGAGTTGAGACACAATGCCACAGACATGTAATATCTAGTCCTAAGACTCCATTCATATGCGACTGAATTATGCTTCCTTTAAAAAAAAATCTTAGATGAATTTTTTTTGGCAAGTGATGAAGAAAATCTCTTTCAGTGCCCCGTTCCCTGCTAGCCTAATAGCTGAGTTTCCACAAAACAATCATAGTTACATCTTAAACATTTAGTAGCATGTTATCAATAAAGCAAGTCGCTGTTTCTTCTTGCACCTGTTTTAGTTAATATTATGTTTAATTGTTCTGACTTCTTCCACATGCCATACTTTACACAGTCTGATAGAGAGATATTGCACAATAATAGTTAATTAATCCAATCTTGTCCAGCCACCCCTTTCTCAGCCCCTTGTTCATTTGCTTCTCTGTGGTAATACTTTATCTGTGCCCCGCAATAAAGTTTATCCGAGGATCAGAGGAAAAAGCCAGCCACTATAGTAAACATAGAAATCAGGCAGTGGCAGCACAGGCCTTTAATCCTATCACTCGGGAGGCAGGGATCCATCTGGATCTCTGAGAGTTCAAGGCCACATTCGGAACAGAGCCAGGCGTGGTGGTACATGCCTTAAATTCCAACACTAGTTAAACATAAAGGTCTGGAGATCTGTACAGACAGACAGGAAGTGGCACAGCTGGGCAGGAAGAGGAAGTGATGTAGCTGGGCAAAGAGAGAAAACGAGTTAGCAGAACAAAAAGAAATAAAGGATATACAGGAAGTAGGTCTCTTTGGAGACTGAAGGTCAGTAAGGTGAGGTTGGTTTTGGCTTGTCCTACTCCTCTGATCTTTCAGAATTTACCCCAATATCTGGCTTCATGTTTTTTATTAATAAGAACTTTTAAGATTCGTGTTACATTTCTCCAAATTTGGGTACCTTACCCAGGACTACATCTTTTTTATTTGATTTTATTCTAATTTAAAGGGATGGTTTTCCTGTAATTATTTTTAATAAAGCTCACTTTTGCTGAGTTAATAAATGGCATGGCAGTACACACCTGTAATCACCACACTTGGGAAGCAGAGTTGGCACGGTTGAGAGTTCAAGGTCACAGTCAGCTGTACACAAGCTTGAGACTAGCCTGGGCTACACGAGGCCCCGTCTCAAAACACAACAAAAAAAGACTTGCATGAATGTAACTAGAGTTTTTCTCTCCAGCTCCTGCCAGGCCCACAGTCAGGACAAATCTCTCTCACATGCCAGTCCCCAACCAAGTAAACACACAGAGACTTACATTGTTTACAAACTGTATGGCCGCAGTAGACTTCTTGTTATCTAGTTCTTATATCTTAAATTAACTCATATCTATTAGTCTATAAGCTGCCACGTGGCTCGTGGCTTACCGGTACCTTACGTCTTTTCCATCGAGGCAGCTGGCAGAGTCTCTCTGACTCAGCCTTCCTGTTCCCAGAATTCTCTTCTCTGCTCGTCCCACCTATACTTCCTGCCTGGCCACTGGCCAATCAGCATTTTATTTATACAGAGCAATATCCACAGCATTTCCCCTTTTCTTTTTTTTTTTTCAAAAAGGAAGGTTTTTAACTTTCACATGTAATATGCTTTATATTGTAATAAGCAATTATATTTAATTATATATTTATATTGCTTATTACAGTATAAAGCATATTACAGGTATACCACATAATCCTACAGGCCAAGCAGTTATAGAAAGATCAAACAGAACTCTAAAGGATATGCTAAATAAACAGAAAGGGGTAACAAAAACCCCCAGAAATAGACTGCATAATACTCTATTAACTTTGAATTTTCTCAATGCCAATGAGAAAGGAACAACAGCTGCAGAGAGACATTGGATAATAGAAAAAACTACAGAATTAAATCAGCCTATATACTTTAAGGATGTGCTGACCTCAGAATGGAAACCAGGATTTGTGTTACACTGGAGACGAGGTTTTGCTTTTGTTTCTACAGGAGAAGATAAGCTATGGATACCATCAAAATTGATTAAGGTTCGATTTGAACAAGAGAGACCTCTTAATTAGAGGAGGTGATAGTTCATCAACCAGCATGACTATCCAATTTAAACTAACTTAGACCTTTAACACATGCCTTTTCATTTAATCAGATAATAACTTGCCGAAAGGGAACCTCCCCAAAATTAGTCTTGGGGAAAGGTTTTTGTTTTTGTCTTTTAGGAAAATGAAGGCTAAGGAATTTGAAAAACACTGGACAAATGAGACAAGTGAAGAAAAGGGACAAATCATCTGTCCCAAGAAAAAGAGTAAAATGGCCTATGGTATATCATCTATAAAATTTCATAAGTCTTCCTAAATGTTTGTTTCTGCTCTTCTCTAAAGAAATTTAACACTATTGGTCTTCTTGTAGTCCCAGTTCAATTAAAATTTAAAGCTGGCTTTGGAGTTGGAGAATGGCTCTCTCCTTCTTTAAACTCAAGCATGTTGTTAAAAGGAAAATGCAAACTCCCTGTATCATGCCAGAAGAAAGAGCCATCTTCTGCTATGGGACAGAAGAAAAACCAAATTAATTAAGGGACTATTCTATTACTACTAACCTCAATTATTTGATTCTATTCTGATTCTTTAAACTTTTCTTAAAGTATGAATTTTATATCAGAGTTTACAAGATTAATATATATATACATTTTAAACTTTGTTAAGATATTAATGGTCATATAGAGTACTAACTAATTCTAGAAAAAAGGCTTCAATTAGCTGCCCACACATGTCTTTGTGTTCGAGTCTCTTATCAGTTTTCTGCAGGAAATCACGGCCAGGCCTAGCATCAACTGAAGTCTCCAAGAAGAAGATGGGGCCCCACAACAACAACAATTCCACGTGGACAATAATAACATCACTAAGCTGACAAACATCTACAGATCAGCTTTGGACTACAAAGTGCTCAGAGCAATTTTGAGAGGGCTAGCTGAGATGATCCAGTTTCAAAGACTACTTGAATAAGAACTTGAGATAAACCCTGAACTTTGGCATTATGCACAGAATGGATAACAAAGGATATAGTTACCTTTCCTAGAATTTCACAATTAACCCAAAATTTTTCTTTTCAGAATAAAGATACCTTCACCAATACCTAGCAGGAAGCAATTTTAAAAATACAACACCCACATTCCCAAAGAGGTGGTGTGGGGTGGGTGGTTTTTTTGGTCTTTTAATGGGTTTAGTGTCTGGGATAATTTTCATTGTTTAGGAGGTTTGGTTACAAGTTGTTGTTAAGGGTTAGGAAAGGGGCTAAGCAAAGGAGATTAGATTTAAGGTTAATGTTTAAAAAAAAGAAAAGAAAAAGAAAAAGACGATTACTAGTTTTAAGTACTTTACATTGGATTGGATTGTTTTATATTGTATACAAATTATATATATTGAGATTGATATTATTAGAAAATGCCATACATATATTCTAATCTTGTTCAAGATATTGTACTTGTACCATTCATTTAACAATATAATGCAATTTTCTAATCCTTGAATGTTATTATTACCAACTATTAGGATATAAAGAAATGAAAGTTAGTAGTTAGACATTATAATAGAACTTGTAGTCATATTAGGTATGTTTTCAAGATCGAGCAGATATATTTTAGACAGACAGGTCATCTTCAAACCCTTCAAAGATCTACAGAATATGGCATTTAAAATGTTTAATAACTTAGAAAATTTTTCTTTTTTGTTATGACTATGAGACATGTCGGCTCCTGGCAGTACCAATCTACTTCAGAGAAAATATGGGCTTTGAAGAAACTGCATATGGAGTTAACTTTCATTGTGGCAAAAGTTAGCCACTGGACAACAAAGTGTCCTCGAATCAACTGCTGACAAACAGGACAAAATGAACAGACAGGACACAAAACAAAGGACTACCGATTCTTGCCAAAACAAGTGTGGTTGTGGCTTTAACATAAGGCATCTTCTGAGACCAGGACAATATGGCACCATCCCTGAAGTGGCCTTCACAATCCGGAAAAGGTACAGTGCCCTTTTCTTCGAAGGCAGCTGAACAGGCAGTGGGCCAATGGCTTCTGATGTGCAGTGGAACAGCAGCTGAAACAGTTATTCTTGAAGAGTAACTAAGCTCACACCTCTCAATAGTAGACTGGCATTTAATAGAGGGATGTGGAAAAGAACAGGATGCTGAGATGAAGCCACACACACACACACAGCCAAGAAGAATGGACAGCTGAATTCAAAAAACATCAACAATTTCCAGAATTTAAAATCCTGAATCATGACATGACACTAGTAGAATTCAGGTGTTTCTGGTACATGGACTGCTCTCACCAAATGTGAGGTCGAACTGTTGATCTTGTGTACATCCTACTTCACAAATGAGTCTAACAGATAAACACTAAGCCTATAGGCTGAAGATGATGCCCCAACACTGCAGAGAAACCTCAGGTGACTGCCCAGGCAGCTGGCTGTTTCTGTCAACTCATATTTTTTTTGGAAGCTGCAAGCTGCTTGCATGCACTTCCTGTTTTTATTTTTTATTAGGTAATATTATTTCCTTCTTGGGTCTCTGAGGGAGTTGAAGATTAGTTAGAGTTGAAGATTAGATAGTTATAGTTAAATTTAGATAGTTATAGTTTTCCTTGTTAAGAATTTTAGAAAAGAAACTCACTGAAGAGTATGGTGATATTTTCTTTTGTACTAAAATGTTATTTGTATGTTAATAAATAAAGTTGCCTGGGGGTCAGAGCTATTAGCAAGCCATAGGAAAGCAGGGCAGTGGTGGCGTACACTTGTAATCCCAGCACTTGGTAGGCAGAGCTAGGTAAGTCTCTGTGTGTTCAGGGATACAGCCAGCACTGGATACACACGCCTTTAATCTCAATACCAACCATAGAACACCTGGAGGTCTATACACACAGGCCGTGATGAGGCAGTCATGTGGTTTACAACCGGGTTTACAACCAAGGAGAAGGCAGAACAGAAACTCTATATAAGGACTTTAACACAGGAAGTAGCTCCTCCTTCGGAGAGGTAGGACCACTGCAGGAGGAAGGGTAAGGTTTTAGCTCTTAGCTCTGACCTCTTGGCTTTCTTCTTTGCATTGGTTCTGTGTTTCTTATTTAATAAGACGGTTGGTTACATCTACAAAAGAGTAAGTATATAAATTTGAAAGATGTTATAAGATAGTTCTGTTAGTAATATAAGTTAGGCTACAAAGTAAATCAGGTACATTTTGGACTTACCAAAATAGAATAGATAATGAAATTATTTTCTCTGAATTTGTCAAATGCAAATGGACTAGACATTGGTTAGGCATTTATTGCTTATATATATGGTATATAGTTATTGTACTTTTGTATATAGTTTTTCTTATAACTTTTTTCATTTTTTCTTTTTATTAAAATAGAAAAGGGGAAATATGGTGATATTTTATTTGTACTGAAATGTGATTTTATTTGTATGTTAATAAATAAAGTTGCCTGGGGGTCAGAGCTAATATCAAGCCATAGCAGAAGCCAGGCGATGGTGGCACACATCTTTAATCCAGATCACATGACAGACAGATCTCTGTGTGTTCAAGGATACAGCCAGCATGGAGACACACACCTTTAATCTCAATACCAACCATAGAAGACCTGGAGGTCTGTATAGACAGGCAGTGACGAGGAGGTCACGTGGTTGGGTTTACAACCAATGAGAAGGCAGAACAGAAAGTCAATAAAAAGACAAACACAGGAAGTAGGTCTCTTTCTGAGGGGAAGGAGGACAGCGGCAGGAAGGGTAAGAAGGTGGTTTTAAGTATCGGCTCTCAGCTACTGCTCTGACCTCTTGGGCTTTTAACTCTGCATTTGGCTCTGTGTTTCTTATTTAATAAGACTGTTCATCTGCACTGAATAATCATAGATAACAGCTAAGCTTACAAGTCACGAGACTATAAGGCAACAGTAACAACTAAGAATCCTTCTCATGCATTCTTACTTGAAAGATAAACTGCAGATGGACAAATGGGGGTGATTTGAGTAAAATCTGAGAAAGAGCTTTGCACAGGACCAGACTACCAAGCCACGGTGTGAACACAGGACCAGATTACCACAGCCACAGTGTGAACACAGGACCAGACTACCAAGCCATGGTGTGAACACAGGACCAGACTACCACAGCCACGGTGTGAACACAGGACCAGACTACCACAGCCACGGTGTGAACACAGGACCAGACTACCAAGCCACAGTGTGAACACAGGACCAGACTACCAAGCCACGGTGTGAACACAGGACCAGATTACCACAGCCACGGTGTGAACACAGGACCAGACTACCAAGCCACGGTGTGAACACAGGACCAGACTACCAAGCCACGGTGTGAACACAGGATCAGACTACCACAGCCACAGTGTGAACACAGGACCAGACTACCAAGCCACGGTGTGAACACAGGACCAGACTACCACAGCCACAGTGTGAACACAGGACCAGACTACCACAGCCATGGTGTGAACACAGGACCAGACTACCACAGCCATGGTGTGAACCCCAGCAGGGGCTCCTGCAGTGAGGCCAGGCACCTGTCCAAAGAGAGGTAGACTCCATGTTGAATTAGGTGACTGTCTGCACTGGGTCTACAAGAACCAGGCCCAGTGGCAAGAGGTTTGGGGACCATGGAGATTTGGAAACTTCCTGAACAGTCATTTCTAACCCAGGGCCAGCTACTGTTGAACTGACACCTGTGAAAAGAAGGTGGCAATCCATGAGCAGAGACCCTGGGAGGCCTGTCACCAAGCAGGACTCAAGAGAAAGGTCCAACTGTCTGGAAGAAGCTTCAAGATCAAATCAAAGAAGAGCATCAAATCACTGAAGAATGCAGAAGGGCTATAATGCAGCATGCAGAAGAGCAGATGCAGAAGTGTGGTGATATTTTGTTTGTGTTCTAACAAAGCTTGCCTGGAGAGCCAAGTGCAGAGCCAGCCACTAGTTAAACCATAGAGGCTACTAGTTAAACCAGCACTTGGGATCTCATGCCTTTGATCCTAGCACCAGGGAGGTTGAGACAGGAAGGGATATGGCTGGGTGGAGCGAGGAATATAAGGTGGGTGAAGACAGGAGCTGGGCCCTTTTCAGGCTGAGCAGTTGGTGAGGTAAGAGGTAGCTGTGGCTTGCTCCTTTGTCTCTCTGACCTTTCAGCATTTACCCCGACATCTGGCTTCGGGTTTTTATTATTAAGACCAATTAGGATTTGAGCTACACAGAAGAGCCATGATGCTTTGGAGCAGCAGCAAGCACAGGGGCCGTATGCCCACAGTGTATATGGCAGAGAAAAAACAAACCGACTCACAGAGCAGGCAGGGGAACAGAACAGGGCAGGAGACAGGCAGAAAGCTGTGGGACATGGGGAGAGAAGGAACCCCTGACCCAGTCAAACCATGCCTGCTGTGAAGACTGCCAGCGGAAAGTCAACACTCCTCATGTGTACAGATGTGTTAATGCACAGATGTTAAAGCAACAATGAGCCCGCTGAAGAGCTGCGTGCATGACCTTCGATAGGGCCTCACTCCTTTCTTCAGGCTTCACCTAAGAATCTCAGCTAAAACAGTTAACTTAGGTTACAGTAAGACAGTCTACCTTCCTGTGTCCCTATGAACTAGTTTACCTTATGGATTGTAACCCTGTCAGGTGCACCTTAGAACCATGGTGACCTCATTCAGGGTTTCTTGGCATCCCTTTAAAGAGGAGAACTTCAAAACCTACTAAAACATTATATGTGACTATTATAAACATCAAAAACAGTGAGCTGTTTGTCCCTAGAAGAGCCAGTGCCCACACTTAAGAATGTCTTATTCTCTGTGATGCCCTTGCTCTTGGACATGTCTTAATTTCTGAGAACGTCTCTTTTTCTTACTCTCCATGCTTACATCCTTCATTAAACCCCACTCTACTTCATAGAGTGGCTCATCATGAAATTCTTTTCTGCCTCAAAGCCAGGAATCCCATGTTAGTGCAAGACAAGATACCTAAACATTTATGGGACCTCCTCAGGTTGGTGTCAGTGACAGTGGAGAGTCTTGCCTCTTGCCTTATCCCTCAAAATGCTGACAGAAACATCACCACAAGGCACTCGCTTTAATAAGCCTGAAAAGTACTGGAAAAAAAAAACAAGAATGCCAAGCTAAGGAGTCCAGGGAGGGATTCAAAATCAGAGTTCTCAACCTTCCTAATGCTGTGACCCTTTAACACAATTCCTCATGTTGTGATGACCCCCTCCCAGCTATATAATTTTTTTATTGCTACTTCATGATTGTAATTTTGCTAACTGTTATGAACCATAAATATCTGTGTTTTCCAATGGTCTTAGGTGACTCCTGTGAAAGGGCTACTTGACCCCCAAAGGGGTCTCAACCCACAAGTTGAGAACCATTGTTCTAGAAGGACCTTACTGCTGTGCCAATTCCTGACCCAGTTTTATCTGAGAACAATGCCAGAGGCAAGAATTGGAGGCTAGAACCTCTGCAGCCAGCCCAGATCCACAAAGGAGATGAGATGAAATGGTTGGTGCCTCCTACCTGTAATTCACACACTTGAAGAAGCTGGATTGCTCCAAGTTAGAGGCTGGCCTGGGCTACATAGCAAGTTCCAGGACAGCCAGAGATACATGGTGAAATCCTGTCTTAACAAAAAGAGGAATGTACAAAGAAAAGCCCAGGAAAATATGTAATAGCTCATACTATTGATTCATAATAAGTATATGGATACTACGATTCCAAGAAACTTACTTGAGCAGGGAGAGATATTTCTTGGGTAAAAGTTGATCTAAGGGAGCCAGGCATAATGGCACATGCCTTTAATCCCAGCACTCAAGAGACAAAGGCAGGCAGATCTCAGAGTTTGAGGCCATCCTGGTCTACAAAGTGAGTTCCAGGACAATCAGAGCTACACAAAGAAACCCTGTCTCAAAACAAACAAACAATCAAACAAATAATAACCAAGCAATCTAAGGAATCTAGGCCACCATATATCAACATTTTGGTCCATGGATCACTAGTCTCATAAAACCACAGTCCTTGTCAAATGAATATATATGGTCAAATGCCTTAACACTTAAACCACTAAGCCAGGTGGCAGTGGCGCATGCCTTTAATCCCAGCACTCGGGAGGCAGAGCCAGGAGGATCTCTGTGAGTTCCAGGCCAGCCTGGTCTACAGAGCGAGCTCCAGGACAGGCACCAAAACTACACAGAGAAACCCTGTCTCGGAAAACAAACAAGCAAACAAACAAACAAACAAACAAACAAACTTAAACCACTAGAGCTGGAGGCCATCAGCAGTTCCGAGCACCAGTCACTCTGCCAGAGGACTGGCCTTTAATACCCAGCACCCACTTGGTGGCTCACAACTATCTGCAGCTTTAGTTCCAGTGGATCTGATGCCCTCTTCCGGCCTCCACAGACACCAAGCACTCAAGTGATGACAAAAAAGGTTTTTTAATTAAAAAAAAATTGTCACTGTCTCAGAGATTCATAAATCCTCCCATGCATACTTGGTTAAATGTATTTTTTTTAAGTCACTCAACATTATAATCTTTATAGCTATATATTTTCATTTGGATAAGACATCTGTGTTGGGCTGGAGTGATGGCCAGCTACTGAAGATTTGCTCCTCTTGCAGAGAAAGAGAATTCAGTTCTCGGCACCCACTTCCCAGCAGTCACTTCGTTAATGCCTGTGCTTGGGTCTTCCCAGGGCTTCGACTATGGGAGAACACAGCTCTCCATGCTGCCCCATCATTTTGTCAGAAATCATCTGATTTTTTTCATTACACCAATTAGACATTGTTGCTGTTGTTGCTGTTTACTCGTGGAACATTTGAATCCAGTTTCAGAATTTTTTCCAAAATGTATTTCGACAAACATAAACATCTTACTTCTGTAGACCCCGGACATCCTAGTCACCTTTTTGAATGATGCTCAGTAAGCAGGTGAGAACCAGGAGACGCCATATGCAAGGTCACCTGAAACCTGGCAGTGGGCAGGTGGCACAACATGTTGCAGCCCCCCCCCTTTCGGCTTTGACAGAAAATGGATTCATTTATGTTGGGGACAAAATTCTACTTTCCCAGCTCTTGAAGAAGAGGAAAAATTTGTTAGAGTATGCATTAAATACCAGTCACTGTATCTACACAGCACAGTGGTTCATGCCTGCAAGCCTCTGGAGGCTAAGACATGAGATTGTCACTCATTGGGTAATCTATGTAGCCCAGGCTGGACCTTATCTCAAAAAAACACAAAATGCAGGTTGAAGATGTAACTCAGGGGCTAACACTTGCTGAGCACGGATGCAGGTTCAGTCCCTTGCACCAGGTAAAGTGGTGTGTGATGGTGCATGCCTGTAATCCCAGCACTCAGGAGAAGAAAGCAGGAGAAACACAAGTTCAAGGTTATCCTGGGATACACAGCATGTCAGCACTCAGCGTGGACACAGGAGGCCCTGTCGTTCATGAATGAATGAGTGAAGGAGAATATTAAAATTTAGCAGCTTAAACATGTATTTATTAAATCCTTGTTTCTATGGCTGAGGGATTCAAAAAGAGTTTGTTGAGTGATGTGGCTCAGGGTCTCTCAGGGAAATCCAGGAAAGACATCACTGGGCTACAAACACCTACATATATAACTAGAAGTTCTGTATCAGGTGACCCATACACATGCCTGTGGCCAAAGGGCTTCTGGTCTTTTCCTCTTGGGCAACTGAAGTGTCCTGACAACATGGCGTGGCTTCTCACAAGTCATTTGAAAGAAAACAACAGCTTTAGATCTTGTCCTGCTGATTGCACAGAAGGAAGACATGTTGTCCAGCTCACACGCAAGAGAAAGGGAGTCACCTGTGCCCCTTAAGGCAAAGGACAGTAGAAAAGATGTGTGGACATTTTTTTTTAATTGTCAATAAAGCTGGGCGATGGTGGCACACGCCTTTAATCCCAGCACTAGGGAGGCAGAGGCAGGCGGATCTCTGTGAATTTGAGCCCAGCCTAGTTTACAGAGTGAGTTCCAGAACAGCCAAGGCTGTTAAACAAAGAAACCCTGTCTCAAAAACAAACAAACAAACAAAAAATCACTAAAACTCTAAAACTCTCCATTTACCCACATAAGGAATAACAAGTTAAATGCCAGGGCAAATTTGGAGATTTCTTTCCAAATTTATTTAATAATGGATTTTGAAGACTTTTAAGAAATACATCATGATAGTGTTATGAATATCATTTACACCTTTGTGCCTAGAAAAAAAACACTGAAAATGTGTGTATAGGTAAAAAGATCACTATTATTTTGCAGTATCATATTGAAACATTGTCAAAGAGGTCTGTGCAATGTTTATTTAATTTCTTAGAGGAAAATATCTCTTTTGAATTATTACTTAATGTTCATTTTAGACCTAAACTCTTTGAAGATACAAATCAACTCGTGTATTTTTTAAAAAGACGATTTCTAGCCAATAGAAATTACTTTTCCCTTAAAAAACTAAATTTTAAAGATTTTATTTCTCTGTAAGATGTGCCTGTTTCTCATTAGCCTTGTTGAGATTTTTTTTATTTTGTTTTGGATTATTTTATTTTTAATTGTGTGTGTTAGGACAATCACATGGATGCAATACCATAAGGAGCCAGAAGAGGGCAACAGATCCCCTGGAGCTGGAGTTCAGGTTGCCAGCCGCCTGATGAGGATGCTGGGAACTGAACCTACATCCTCTGCAAGAGCCCCAGTGTTCTTAACTGCGGAGCCCCCTCTGAAGCCCCTTACTTTATGTTTTAAGAGCGCCAAGACCTTAAATATCTTGTGAGGTTTCTCCCTGTGATACCGCACTGTCCAAGAGGAACATCTCATAAGATCTTCCCTAACGCAAACATCTTTTGGGATTCATCTCCTTTTTACCTCAGGCTGAAACCTTTCCTTCACTGGTTTCCTGTTTCTCATGCATGGTTGTCTGGGACTTCCCCGGCATTCTGCCCAAAGGTGAGTCCTATGCAGGAGCCTCGCCTCTAACAAACATCCAGTTTTGTAGAATGTACATTTGGCGACTGCTATCAACATTACAACGCCCCGTGCTTTTGGGTCGGAGACAACAGGCGATCTAGATTATTTGACTATTCGGTTGTTTGTTTTTATATTTGTGAGTTAAACTCGCTTAGGAAAAACTTGATGCCTTCTAGAAAAAAGAAAAGTCTTGGCAGTTGGGACTGGTGGGGTTTTGTAGTTTTGTTTGAGGCCTCTGTTTGTAGATACCAAATTGAAGCTATGAGCTTTCTGAGTGTCTCTGTTTCATAATGGGAACAAACATTTTATTTTTCTTTTATCATGTGAACATGAAAACTTTTTTAAATTTTTTAACATTTATTTTATGTGTGTGTACACATGAACACCCACTGAGCCATCTTGCCAGCCCCAAGATAGCTTTTACACTCTTAGACACAAAACTAATATTAAATTGAGTTAATCGGGATAATAATTCTTAGAAACTACATAGTTTCAATATATGTACATTTGAGCTGGGCATTGGTGTTGCATGTCTTTAATCCCAGCACTCGGGAGAGCTCCAGCTGCCTCTGCCTCTCAAGTGCTGGGATTAAAGGCGTGCACCACCACAACCAACAATACAGGTACATTTTTTTAAATTATATCTCCCTATGCTGCTGAATGTCTTAGCTTCTTTCCTACTGCTGTGATAAAACACCATGACCAAGATAACTTATAAAAGAAAACATTTAATTTGGGACTCACAGTTCCAGAAGGTGAGTCCTTGACCATTATGGTGAGAAGCAGGCAGGCACAGTGCTGGAGCAGTAGCTGATAGGTTACATCTGATCCACAAGTACCAAGTAGAGAGCTAACTAGAAATGGAGTGGGCTTTTAAACCTCAAAGCTTGTCCCCAGTGACTCACCTCCCCCAATAAGACATTTCCTAATCTTTCCCAAACAGCTCCACCAACTAGGAACCACTTATTCAAACATAGGAGACCATGGAGGCCATTCTCATTCAAACCACCACACTGGAGTTGGTCTTGACCTCATAGGTCCAAGTGATTCTCCCACCTCAGTTTCCCAAGTAGCTGGAGTTACAGGTTAAGCATCATCGCACCTGGATACGTGCCTATCCGTCACAGAGAGGCTCTGACTTCTGCTGAACATATTAATCCATGCTGCTTTAAGAATTAAAAGAGTATTTGGTTACAGAGATCACACATACTCAGAGTTTTTCATGTGTGACAGATGCTTCACATTCTCCTGCCCCCAAATGTCCCCCGATTGGTAGAAGGTAGTTTTGATCAGATACAAAGTGGTCCACACTGTTCTTGGACAATATGACAAGCAGAAATACATATGCAAGAAAATGGGATACGTGAAAAAAAAAGTACCCTCATTTTAAAAATAAAGTAACTTGCTTTGGTGTCTGGAAAGCAAAGCTCACTGATTACGGAAAGCCATGGGCAGCAAGCAGGATCATTATCATACATTGGCAAGAGGAAAGGACGCAGGTAAACGCACTCCTGTGAACAGTGGACTGGGGAAGAAAGCCTGCAGGGAAGGCTGGACTCAGGGCCGTCACACACAGTACAGGGCTAAGAATGATTTCTCCTGTCAGGACGGAAAACTCCTCTTTAGAGTAAGTAATCCGATCTTAAATAATTTTTTAAAAGATATCCTTTATACTTCCTGTTATCTACCCAGGAAATAGAAAGTCTGCATCTTATCAAAAATGACTTTCTCTAGGGCAGGCAAGATGGATCAGCCAGTAGTGGCACTTGTCACCAATGCTGACATGACAGCCTGAGTTCAGTCCCCAGAACCCACATGGTGGAAGAGAACCAACTCCCAAAAGTTGTTTTTTCACCTCCATATGTGCACTTACACACACACACACACACACACAAACATACACACATACACACACACATACACACACACATACACACACACATACACACACACATACAAACACATACACATACAAACACATACACATACAAACACATACACATACAAACACACACATACACACACATACACACACATACACATACATACACACATGCATACACATACATACACACATGCATACACATACAAACACATGTACACACACACATACACACACATACGCACACACATACACACACACACGCACATACACACACATACACAAGTAAATATTTAAAAATAGATAACTTTCTCTGTTTTATGTGCTGAATATTTTAATTTACAAACAGAATTGGCAAACTTAGAAGACTGACAGTAGGAACTATCCAATCTGGAAGGAAACAGAAGGAAAGGTTGGGGAAGAACGGACAAAGCCTGTGGGACAACATGCCAGTGTCTAAGGTGTGAAATTGGAGAGCCAGAGGCTAGACAGAGGCCTAACTGCAGAAAACCTCACCACAACGTGTCTCTGTGGCTCACTGTGTGCCAACTAGACCAGTTCATTCAACTTACACCTTGATCCATTAATGGGAATGTACGAGGTCAAGATACACTGTAACTTTTTAAGACTTAATTTAATTTTTGTGTGTGTGTGTGTGTGAGAGAGAGAGAGAGAGAGAGAGAGAGAGAGAGAGAGAGACCCACAGAGTCCAGAAGAAAGCGTTGGATCCAGTAGAGCGAGAGTTACAGATGGTTGTGAGCCCCCCCAACATGGGTGCTGGAACCAAACCCAAGACCGCTTTCAGCACAGGAGCTGCTTTTAACCCTGAGCCACCTTTGCCACCGCCACCACCGCTGTTTTTATTTCACGTCTATGTACATGTTTTGCCTGTGTTGTCTGTGTACCACTAGCACGCCTGGTACCCATGGAGGCCAGAAGAGTGTCGTGTCTCTCGGAACTTGAGTTACAAATGGTCATGAGACACCATGTGAATGCTGTGAATCAAACCTGGGTCCTCTAAAAGAAGAGCCAACGCTCTTAACCTCTGAGCCATCTCTCTAGCCTGTTTTTGTTGACATGATATTTGTACATACTTATGAGATAGAGAATTGTAGCATGAATCTTAAAAAGTCTTATCAATAAAAACAAACCCGGAGCCAGGTATTGGGGTGAACACTGGAAGATCAGAGAGACAGAGCACGCCACAGCCACCTCACCTCGCCAATTCCTCAGCTGACCTTGTTTCCTCAGACTGGAAGCCTCTGAGTCCTCATCCAAATGGATCTCAGCTGAACTGCTGCTCAGAAGCCTACAAGCTTAACCAGCTCTATTTCCTGATCCTAACGCCTTATATTACCTTTCTGCTTTCTGCCATCACTTCCTGGGATTAAAGGCGTGAGTCACCATGCCTGGCTGTTTCCAGTGTGGCTTTAAACTCACAGAGATCTGGATGGATCTCTGCCCTCAGAATGCTAGGGTTAAAGGTGTGTGGCACCATTTTCTGGCCTCTGTATCTAGTGGCTGTTCTGTTCTCTGACCCCAGATACGTTTATTAGGGTGCACAGTATATTGGGGGACACAATATCACCACATTGAATAATGTTTTGATTCATGTCAACATCCAGTATTGATCAACCTAGGGTAATTAGCATATGTAAACTTTAATCCTTTATAAAAAATATTCAAAGTCCTCTTATGATATATGAAATACTGCTGTTGACTATACCACAGACACCTGAGCACATTCTAAGATTTTAGCATCAAGAATAATCTTTGGCTGGACGGCTGCTCATGTCTGTAAGCCCAGAACTTGAGGGGATGAACAGGAGAACCATTGTGAGTTCAAGAGCAGCTTGGCCTACACAGTAAATTTCAAGTTAGCCTGAGCTAGAATGGGACCCTTCAAAAAAATTGAATAATTTGTATTAACTGAGGGATACTATTAAGAAAAAATTTATCCAAAACTTGAAAATAAAGCAACAGAGAGACCACTGACCATTTTCAATGTCATCCTGAAGCATTTGCTAGCTAGTCTGTCCAAAGTCTGCCTGGTCTTCCCCCTGGGGTACTTAGCTTAACTTCCAACTCACTGTTGACCATGAGTCAGGCTCTGATGTACTTACTACCTCACTAAATTAGTCCACAGTGACCCAGATGACTTCTTCGGTCCCTGCTCATTTCATATTTGCACAAGTCAACTTTCTAATGTTTTGAAATATGGAATTTTTTTGACAGGGTGAAATCACTAAAATTCAGTTTGTGAAAAGCAGCATATGAAGCCGTAGCTATAAGTAGAGACTGATAGCCTCTTCTCCAAACTACTATTTTGTATGTTTTCAGAGGCTGATCAACCTAGCCTTGGACAGTTTCATGGAGTCAATGATTTCATGAGGCAAAGCCTAGATGCATAGGATTAAATGCTACTTTATAAATCGTTAAAATCAATTTGAAAACTGACCAGAAGCCACTGCACTGTGCCCCAAAGGGGGTGGAGGGGGGCATGCTGAGTAAGCAGCTCAACATTCTTCTCCAAATTGAGGTGACCTGCTAGGTCAGCATGAGGGCAGCTCCAAGTCCTGTGGACCAAGGACTTTGACAGTCAGTGAGGGTCTAAACCAGCACCACCTACAGTACGGAAGTCAGAGCACCAAAACCCCATGGAGTCAGTGAGTGGGAACACAATTATGCAGGCAGGTCTAGGGAAGTGGTGATGACAGACTGTGGTCACACATGCACACATGGCTGTGTGCACACACATACAATTCCGAAAGTGACTTTAAGGAAAGAGAAGTGCCGCTGATTCCCATGGGTAAAGTCAGCTGGAGATGGCAATGCTTCAGGACATCTGTACACTGTGTGAGGATGTGTTGCTGTGACTGGTGTAATAAAAAGGTGAAAGACCAATAGGTAGTCAGGAGAGTATAGGCAGGACTTCCAGACAGAGAGAGGACTCTCAGAAGAAGAAAGTAGGGTCGCCATCCAGATGCAGAGGAAGCAGGATGTGCAGTATGGAGATGAGGTAACAAGCCATGTGCCAGAACACAGATTAAAAAATATCGGTTAATTTAAGTCATAAGAACTAGTTAGGAACAAGCCTAAGCTAAGGCCAAGCTTTCATAATTAATAATAAGTCTCTGTGTCATTATTTGCGGGCTGGCGGTCCCAACAAGAAAGTTCTACAACATGGTAAGTCCCATGAACACTGGCAACAACTTCCCCTGAAGCCTCCATCTTTGTGCTCCTGTCACTAAGGCTTTTTCTGAGCTTACCAGAATGTCTCCAGGCTCGCTCTCTAGACCATGGTACTCACATCCTGTGATGTCACTGTGGAGAGTTTAAGCATAGCCTTTGGGAACCTCCAAAAGTTAAGCAGGCTTGGATGGATTTAATAAACATATTCAATGACTGCTTGGCCTCAAAAAGAAAAAAACCCTGAAACAAGGAAAATTCCAGAAGATGACCTTGTATTAGCTACTTCTCTCATTGCTGTGGTCAAATGCCCAACAAGAAGCAGTTTAAGAGAGGAAGATTTTTATCTGTTCACAGTTAGAGGAGAATACACTTTGTGTGGGGAAAGTACAGTTCATGAGGCTTGTGGGTTTTACCCCTTGGTGGATCAGGGAGCTGAGAAAGACTGTGTCTAGGAGTGTGCCTGGGCTATACTTCTCAAGGCCCACACTCCAGCAACCTGCTTCCTTTAGCCAGCCCCTGCCTCCTAAAGCTTTCAAAATCTTCCAAAATAGCACCACCAGCCAGGAACCAAGTGCTCAACCACATTGGGGGGACGCAGTATTAGTGATAGAAGATAAAATACATGACTCAAAATCATCTGGTTGTGGAGTTGAGGAGACAGGGCTTGGGAGAATATGGCTCAGTGGGTATAGTACTTGCCACATAAGTACAAGGACCCATGTAAAATCCAGGGATGGCTGACCAATATAGACTGTCATGGGCAGGGTGTGGTGGTATTGTGTTCCCCAAAATATTGTGCACACTAGTAAACTTATCTGGGGTCAGAGACAGAACAGCCACAATGTTAAACATGAGGATAGGCAGTGGTAGCATACGCCTTTAATCCTAGCATTCCAGAGACAGAAATCCCTCTGGATCTCTGTGAGTTCAAGGCCACATTGGAAATGCCCAGGCATGGTGACACACGCCTTTAATCCCAGAAAGCGAGCCTTTAATCCCAGGGAGTGATGGTAGAAAGCAGAAAGGTAAATAAGACATGAGGACCAGAAACAAGAAGCATTTGGCCTGGAGAAGCATTTGGCCTGGTTAAGCTTTCAGGCTTCTAGCAGCACAGTTCAGCTGAGAGTCATTCGGATATGAGGACACAGAGGCTTCCAGTCTGAGGAAACAAGACCAGCTGAGGAGTTGGCCAGGTGAGGAAGCTGTGGCTGTTCTGTCTCTCTGACCTTCCAGTGTTCACCCCAATACCTGGCTCAGGTTTGTTTTATTGATAAGACTCTTTAAGATTCAGGCTACAGCAGGGACCGAGGCCCGCAGGCTGGGACCCAGTCTAGCCAACTGGTGAACTCCACCCACATTCAGTGAAAGACCCTGTCTCAGAAAAATAACTGAAGACACCAGACATGGCGCCCTGGTCTGCACATGTGCATACACACATGCATGCTTGCACACACACACACACACACACACACACACACACACACACACAGTGGGGGGGATGGGGGAGACACTATCAACTGTCTCAGAATAAATTAATTCACAGCCATCAGTTTATGCAACAAAGTTGTGAGTTGAGGTGAATCAATCCCATCCGTGTAACTAAATAGTTAATTCAGAAGCCTTTGACTTAAAACTTGGTGACTGCAGCCTGTGCCCCCGATCCTGAGACTCTAAGTAAGGTGGTTCATGGACTATGTGTCCAACTAAACACCCACAGGTTCACCATTTTCGCACATTCTGTCTTCTGACCTAGTTTAGAACCAGAGGAAACGCCTCTTAGCCAGGGACTCGGGCCGTCCACGCTCTAACTTTCAGAAAGTTCTTTTCACCAACGGTCAGGCAACTGAGAGCTAACTGTGCCACATCTCACAAATTCATTTGGTGTTCCCCTTTTAGAAGAGCAGATGAAGGACAGAAAAACTATGAGAAACCCTGAGGAACGATGCGACAGAGGGACAGGCTTAAACTAATGTTTTGTTTTGTTTTGTTTTGAAAAAATAACAATAGCTCTGATGAATTGGCAGGGTTTTTTTTTTCCCAACAAATCAGAGATTTTCAACATTCTTTAAACATGCCAAAGTAACTTTTTGTCTTGGGTGAGGAATGAAGGAGAAGGATGTAAGAAGTTAAATAAGAACAAAGCTAAGAAAGAACTCAACAGGAAGGAAATGCTAAATGAAACAGCATAAACCACCTTCCTACAGGTCAGGCGTGGAACACATGCCTGCAATCCCAGCACTCAGCAAGCTGAGGCAGGAGGGTTGCTACAAGTCCAGTAGCAACCCTGTGTCAATAAAATAAAATAAAACATCATTTTCCCTGAAATGCTGTTGAAAATACAGTGAAATACAATTAAATGTTGCTACCATTTCTTTCCCAGGGGTGATGTAAACAACATCTACCCATTCTCCTGTGGTCCCAATGACAAACTGAGGCACAATCCCACCGAAGTTCATCCTGGGGAGCCAATGAGTACATTAGGGTTACTTACAGAGCATGGCTGAAAAGCGGCCACCGTGGATGGTCTGTCCCCACATGGATGACTCCCGAGGCCTGAGTGAATGTGGTCCCCTCTCTAGTCCCTCCACACCTATATCCCCTGGCCCCTGGCCCCAGGCCTTAAGCATTAGGGCAGAATTGCTTACAGCTGGTGGGGAGGAATGGCTGGATGCTTGGGTAATGGTCCTGTGTCCCGACCCCCCCTCTCCTTCCAGGAGGGGAGGCAACCTTCAACAAGCCCCAGCTGTGATGATCATTTGCAAGTAGACACAGCTGAATGATGATGTGGTTCAGAGTCCTGTACAACAGTTATAAACATCTGAATCTACTGCGCAGTTGTAACAAACACTGGCATTTTTATCATACTAACACTTTTCTTTGAAAGAGAAAAACCTTTCATATAGGAGTCAGAGAGATACTTCCAAAGTTAAGAGGGGACAGCACCCACACCCACACTGGGTGGCTCATTGCCAGTGACTCCAGCTCCAGGGGATCTGACACCCTCTGGCCTCTACGGCTACTGCACTCACATGCACAAACCCACGTGTGAATACACACACACACACACACACACACTTTTTTACTGATTAAGTCAATTTATTAAAATAGTTGACTTGGGCATCTCCAGTAGTGACTTCACCCTCCACTCCTGGCTCAATACCGCTGGAAGTAATGTGTTTAGCAAACTTGGAAGGACTGTGTAAGTCAGGGAGTCGCCTGTAGATTCTCATCTGGAAATGATCCCACTTCTTTGAACGTTCACCACAAGTAGTGACTCTTGGTGTCTTGGCAGGCATGCACACTGCTCCTTCTCATTCAGATTCTTTTCCTTTGCTCTTCTGATCACTTCCTCACACACCTTCTCCATAGACTTGGCTGATGTTGCAGCTGGTGAGTGTGATTCGAGTCCAGTGAACCCGACGTGTCTTCCAAGATCTGCAAAGCTATGACTGCGGCCCAGCTTCATGACAGTCTTGTTCCCCAGTCAAGTGAACTACAGATGTCTGGACACAAGAGGACTGGACAAGCTTGGGTGTTCACGCCACCATGTCTCAAAAAGCCATAAACAAAAAAAAAAAAAAAAACTTGCTGGGCGGTGGTGGCACACGCCTTTAATCCCAGCACTCAGGAGGCAGAGCCAGGCAGATCTCTGTGAGTTTGAGGCCAGCCTGGTCTCCAAAGCGAGTTCCAGGAAAGGTGCAAAGCTACACAGAGAAATCCTGTCTCAAAAAACCAAAAAAAAAAAAAAAAAAAAAAAAAATTAACATATAACCAGGTGGTGGTGGTACACGCCTTTAATCCCAGCACTCACGAGACAGAGGCAAGTGGATCTGTGAGTTCAAGACCAGCCTGGTTTACAGAGTGAGTTCTAGGACAGTCAGGACTACAAAGAGAAACCCTGTCTTGGAAAAAAAAAAAAAAAAAACCACATACACACAAAAAAAACCAAGATACAGATGTTTTGTCTATTATCATTTCCAATTTAGTTCTTCCTTTCTCCCTAGGGGCAAGCATAATTTGAGTGTTGTGCATTTGTTATATTATATTTGTAGGAAGAAAGATTTTGATTGGTCAGTTGATTGGTTGATTGATTATATTTGCAATGCGTACTCTTCATTGTCAGCTTGACTGGACTTAGAATCACTATGGAAACACACCTATAGATGCACATTAGAGTGTTTCCAAAAAGGTTCAAACTGAGGAGGAAGATCCACGCCAGTGTGGCCAGCACCATTTCACGGACTGAATAAAAAGAAGTGATCAAGCCAAACCCCAGCATTCACCTCTCCCTCCCTCCCACCCTCCCTCTCCGCTCCCTGACTGAAGATGAAATGTGACCCGCTGCCTCACACTCCTGCAACTATGACTTCCCAGCCAGAAGGGCTGTACCCCTTCTTACCCCTCCTTCTTACCCCTTCTTACTGTGGCTTGAAATAAGCCTTTCCTTCCTGGCTTTGTCAGGTGCTGGCAAGTAACTAATAAAGTGTCACACAGGCATAGTATCACACACATATAGTATATATGTAGACTGCACATACATAGTATATATATGAAGGATACATAGTATCAAGGATCAAAGATCTATCAAACATACACATCTCAGAAAATTCATCTTTTAAAATACAATTTTAAGTTTCCAACTAACACTGACAGGTTTTGAGGGCAAATTCCATAGAGCATTTATTTATACAACCAAAATGAATGGCCATGTCTTCTTGGAAAACAATTAGATACAAAACAAACTGGAGCAAGGATACTTTTTATAACGAATTCTGAAACCCATGTTGCAAATTCCAAGAAACTCCTGAGAATGGGGAAGAGTTCTCAGCGGTAATGCGCTTGAGGTACTAGCAGGCAGTTTACATTTATAGACTTGAAATCAGCGGTGACACCAGCCCAGATTAGATTTCAGGGGTGAACCCGGAAGTGGTAACAGGTTGTGACCATTGGATTCTTTCCCATTGGTGCTAAGTAGAACTTCACATTCACTCTTCACGCCCCCAGGCTACCGTTTAATAAATAATTGTCTGATGTGCTACATTTCCCTTGCGCGCAGATTATTCTCACTCACATCCTAAGCTGCTCCCAGGGTTTCAGTGATGGCCTCTATAAACCACAGTTTTCTGATCACTGAAGAAAGACTTCATGTGGCTCCCACAAGAACTCTAATTAGTCACAGATGTGACTTAGGTCACCTGAAAAGTAACTAAACAAGTGAAGCCCGCTCTGGTGACATTGCATGCATGGGCTTAAAGACAGCAGAGCAGGAAAGGTCAGACTGAAATAGTCAAACTATAGAAGAGAATCAGTTAACTGCACAGCTGATCCAAATGGCCGTTATGATTGCCAAGCCAGTGAAATGAAAAATGGCTCACTTTCTGGTTTTTTGCAGAATTTTAGTAAGAAACAAATGCACATTAAGCCTGGCTCGTGGTCAGGGTTCTTTGGATTGTTATCAGCCCCTTGGTAATTTTATTTAAGAGAGAGAGAGATTGATTCTAGTGCCCAGCCAAACCCTAACTCAGAATTACAGTCCACTCTTCCCAGACTCCCTTTGACAGCCCCCTAGACCTCTCCATCACAAGCATCCATAGAAGCCAAGGGAAGCTCCCTCTGCTAAACTCAACACACAAACATCTCAGTAGGTTCACGTGACCTCTTGCCCATCATATATTCAACCATATAAGTGTTCATAGTTTTATCCTTTTTCAGCGATGGATAGATCTTCAGTCAGTCCCTTGGCAAGATCAACCGAATAGGACACTGATAGATGTTTATTTACAATTGTCCGATTTCTCTACATATTATCCCAGAGTGATGGTGAGAAACACAAAGAGCAAAACTGTATAGAGGACTCCTACAGGAAAAGGGAAAATGAACAATTAGCCTTATGATTAGCAGGATGGTTCAAAAATGGAGATTTGATGTAATTCCATCATTTTAGACCATTCACAACATGATTATTATTTTTTCCCTAAGAAGAAATATTCCATACATGTGAAAACTAACATGGCATCAGGTGGCTGGGCAGGGAAGGGACCCAAGTGTGGTAGCCCACCTGTTCACAATGCACGCTGGAGTGTGAGACATGATCTAGACAAAACCCCAAGCCGACCTCTGATTTACAATTGTGTCATTAGGAAACTGGGTATTTCTTTGATTTCATTTGAAAACTTAGTTGATTCACTGAGGAAGAAAATGAATTCAAGATCAGTTCGATGGGTGTCACTCAAACACTGATAGCTTTGCAGAACTTTTAGAGAATCCATAAACTGTATTTTCAGGTAAGTTTCTAGAGAAGGGCGTGTGAACATGAGTGCTGGTCCCACCGAGGCTGCAGATGTATCTCTGTTGTGAACAGTCTCACATGAGTGCTGGAGTCCTTTGCAAGAACAACAAATCTCTCTAGCCCAAGGTTTCCGTTTTATGTTTGTTTTGGTATCCTGTGTATTTACTCAAGTTTGTACTCCCTATAAACTCTAGGGAGAGATTTCTTTAGTAATAAGGTTAGAGGCATTATTGGAAAACAATAAAAATGACCAGAACTCAGAAAGTATTGATACCATTTCTACGTATTCCAACTCCAGTGAAATCAGCTGTGGAAAACAATACATCTAGGTAGCATATATTGAGGTCTAAAAAAATCATCTTTTCTCTCTTTAAGCATTGCTGACATTCATTAGCACCTTTGGATATAATTTCATGCAATTTATTTTTTATTTATAAAATTGTTTCCAGGTGTGATTGCATCCATCACAAGATATAGTTTAAAAATAAAAAATGACAGCATTCGCTTCCAAAATTTATGTGTGCTCTAATTATACAAAAGAGTAATTTGTTAATGTAATTTCTCTCTCTTTTTTAGTATGATGTTATGCTCTCTAAAGAGGTTTGTAAAGTGAAAGAAAAAATGAATCCCATAGTCCATTTCCATCAGCCCTATCACTACTTTTTAATGGGTTTTAACTATGTAAACTAATGTTGTTTGATAATCCTTTCTTGGGCTTATTATTTTTTAATATGCTAACCGGAAATTCCAATGACAGGTGATGTATCTTTGGGGGCTCGCTGCTGCCAGAGCGGACTTTGGCAGTAGGAAGGAGGTAGGGTACGAGAGTTGAGCAGCCGAGGAACACTGAAGACACCTTTTGTTACCAGTCATTCTTCCCGATGCAGTGACCAAACGCTGATGAGGAACAGCATAAGCCGGTAGAGTTTACTTTCACTCTCGGCTCTGGGGTACAGACCACGGGTAGAGGAAGGTGACAGGAGTGTCCAGCAGCTGTCAGGGTGGGAGCTTGCTTGTGTTTGGGTGGACCAGGAAGCACAGAGCTATGAACAGGAGCACTGAATGAATGCCCAGCAAGGTTTCTCCCTTCTCCCTTTTTATTCAGCCCTTGAATGCTGCCCATCACCACCTGCTGCCACCGCCACCACCTGCCACTGCCACCCAACACTCAGGATGGCTCTCCTTCCTTCAGCTAAACATCTCCAGAGACATCTTCACAGACACATCCCAGGCTATGCGTCACTAGCTCCCTGGGGGTTCTTAAATCCAATCAAGTTGACAATAAAAATTAACCACTCAGACTTCATTTATTTGGAAATCCTGCTACCAGAAGTGCCAAAGAGCTGGAGACACGACTCAGCAGACAGTGGGGTTTGTGGCCAAGCCTAATGTCACAAGTTCGATCCCAGGGAACCATGTGGTAGAGGGAGGGAAACAATGCCCCAAAGCTGTCCATGGTACAGGCATGCACACACACTCACACTATGCAAAGAAATAAATGTAATTTTAAAATGTTTTTAAATACAACAAACCGCCCAGGGTCCTGTGGAAATTTAGAAAAGTATTCACTTGAGGTACAGATGTGATCGTCAGTATTCATTAAATTCTTTTCTAGCAGTAACTAGATAAAGGTGGGCATCGTGGTGTGAGGATGAAAAGGAAGGTGTTTGAGCCAGCACCGTGGGAGAAGCAGACTCCGGAGGGATTTGTCTGTAATTAGGATGGAGCAGGAGCACGGAAGGAGAGCCTGTCTTGGAGACGTTGTTACTCAGGAAAAACACCAGCAGGGTCCACTCTGAGGAAGGTGGCCGTATTAAAGCACCGTAAGAGGTGAAAGCCCCTCCCAGGGTTCCTCCTCTGCAGCCCCTGGCAACCCTGGAGCCTCCAGCATTCAAGGCTCCCAGCACCGGAATTGTAAGTGCCCCAGACAGCATGGTCTATGAGACCCACCTTGAGGTAGGGCGGCACTGGATTTTCTGCCACTGTCTCACCACTAAACCTCTCTCTGCTCCTTTAAAGTGATAATATTTGTGGATGGAGGATACCTGACCATACAACTCGATAAATTTCCCAGGCTTCTGGAGGAAGTGGTGTTCTAGCCCAAAGGAATCTAATCTACCTCCACAAGTAACCTGGCCCGGGTACAGAGGTTAAACGCACATTCAACACAAGAAACCAGGAATATTTCGTCCCTGTGTGTGCGTGTGTAATCACAGAATTCCAAGCCTGTAGCGCCTGCTTGGTGTCTATATCATATGTTACCAGATACCAGTTGTATATTACAGGCTGCATATGCAATACCATATGGACACTATAAAATATCACATGTGTTGTCGGGATAATTTTACATTTAGTGCATGATTAAAATGCCCTATATTGCATATCTAGCCTTTCTGCATGCGCATGGGTTTGTCTAGCAAATCGCCTTCATGACCAACCTCAGATAAAATCTGACTTAAGGTCTCTTTATGTAAGCTTAAAAAACACTACAGAAACGTGGATACGGTTTGTTTTTCCTCCGCTGGGTTCACCACACAGAGCTAGCACGTGCGCAGCTGTCAGTACTCAATTCATCTGCTACTGGGCGGCTTCGCCTTTCACTCACTGTGACATTTTTAAAGTGGCAAAAAAAGAGCTTAAAGCAGCATATTTATCACTTTTTTTCTTTCTGGTGACCTTTTAAGCACTGAGGAAAATTACTCTGTATGTACAAAAGCCTTTAATCATTACACACACGTTTCACAATAGTGTTTTATATAGCCATGTCATTTAAATGTAAGAAATTCACATTGTACTTTCTACGGGCTGCTGTTTATTTAATTATGCAAGAAGTTAAACATAATAAAACCTCATACATAGCTCTGAGCGGTGGCCAACACGCTCTGCAACTGTCATACGTCTCATTTTTAAAGTGGAAAGTCAGAAATAACTTACACACATCCTCAGCTTCCAGCTTTTCAATTCTCATAAGGAACTGAAATAGACATATTCAATACATTTATATTTTAAAGGGGGGTGTGATGATAGGGCTGTGGCGGTTTAGAGAAGGAAGGGAAAAATTCATAGACTATCAACTATGTCCAGATCAGCTGTGTGGTCTTGAGGACATCACTGGACATCTCTGATTTCATCATGTGTGAAGACTGAATTAGGAGAAGGAAATTAGCAAATATTTTCACCTGAGCTCTAACATCCACTAGAAATCTAAGCTGTTTAATAGGACTTTGAGTTCAAAGTGTATCATGTTACCTGGAAATATCAGTGAAATGTTTGTTTTAATGTACCAAAAAGAGATCGAATGTTTCAAAGAAACTGATATCAAACTTAGCGGAAGACTGTTTAACATGTTTGTCCTTTCTAAAAATAGAAACAGAAATGTGCTACACCTGGTATTGAACAGTGTCGACAAGGGCAAGGGATACAAATGGGTTGTGTTTAGAATTATTGTATTCTCATCACTTTCCATATATTTGAGGCCAGCCTGGACTACGTAACAAGACACCATCTATAGGTAGGTAGGTAGGTGGATGGATAGATGGATGGATGGACAGACTGATGGACAGACAGAAGGAAAGGAAGGAGGGAGTAAGTAAAAGACAGGGAAGGAAGGTGGATCAAAATATAACATTGTGGCTGGAGAGATGGCTCTGTGGGTAAGTACACGTGCCACATAAGCATGAGGAGCGGAGTTCAGCTCCCTTACAAGCACTCCTGTAAAAGTCGGGGGTGGGCCGTGCACACCTGTATCTTTAGGGGGACAGAGATAGGAGGACTGCTGAGGCTTACTGGCTGCCAACCTAGCTACAGGTTCAGTGAGAGACCCCGACTCAAAGGAACATGGCAGAGAGCCGTAGAGGAGGACACAGACAATCCCCTCTGGCAGCTCCGTACACTCACCAGCACACGTGCACACACACACACACACACACACACACACACACACACACACACACACGTGCACTACATCACAACACAAACTAGACAAACAAGTACAGAACATAACGTCTCCTGCCATGGGGCTCTCTTGTGGGTCCTACTAAGGAGCCAGGAGTCCTGTCTATAGGCAGCTCTTGCTAGCCACCTGGTAAGTGTGGATTCTGGCAAGACCCTCTCTCCAAGCTTTGCCATGACAGCAACATAGTGACTTTAGCTCTCAGCTGTGGCCAACATGCACTGCAACTGTTGTATGTCTCAATTTTAAAGTAGAAATTCAGAAATAACTTGCACACACCCTCGGCTTCCAGCTTTTAAGTTCACATAAAGAACTTAGAGTTCTGGCATTCAGAGAAAAGCCAGGCAGGGATCTAAATGAACTGTCCTCCCCTTCCAATAATGGCCGTAGAGACCTCCTCCCCTAGTGTTGGCCAGCTCCTGAGTAGGGGACAAAAAAGAACAGCCCTCCAGTCAAAGCCAAAGAACATGACATCTCTCCTCCCTGCTCAGTCTTCTAATGAGGATGGGGCAATAAAGAAATTAGGGGTGTCTGGAATGATAGAACTGCCCTAAAGGAGTTCACAAAAATATTATAGTAAAGATAAGGGTGTGGGATCATTTGAAATCATGTGTATCAGGGCAGTTTGTAACAGGAACTTGAGAGGGTCGTAATGAATAAAGTTCTACAGCCAAGTGGGAGTAAGGAATTAGATTCCTTATCAAGGACAGCAGTAGGGGGTCTGATCCTCCGAGAAGTGGGAGAGCTCTCATGATCTGGCCAGTCACTCAGGTGTGGCTGGAGCAAGGGGAGCTGGGCCGTGACCCTCTCTTGGCATCATCACAAACCAATGAGGTGTTCAGCAAGAAAATAACACTTCCAAGTTTGCGGCTAGTGTGGAGAAGGGGCTGGAGTGGGACGAGGCGGCACAGTGAGAGGTTTGCTGGAATAGTGCAGTCAGGAAAGCATACGCCTCAGCCGCACTAGTGTAGGAGGGAATGGGGACTGTGGGGAGGAAGACCTCAACATGAGTGCGGATGAGTGTGAAGAAGACAGGGAGATGCAGATCAGTGTGCTGGTTTCCTGGCTCATTTGCCAGACTGAATAGGTGGCTATTATTTCATTATAGAGATTCTTAAATACAATCAACCAGATGATAAAACGGTGGGTCTATGTAACTGCTCTTACTCGCAATGAACATTTGTGTTTAAGAGAAACCTTTTTGTTGTATTTGACCCTGCAGAATAAAGAACAGTGACCCACAGACCACAGGTAACTCGAATATGTAACAGCCACCAATATTAGGTTTTCTTATCAGTGATGAAACTCTTTCCCAAACCTGGAGATAACCCTGAAAGGACATTATATAACTCTCTGAAATATTTCAACTTAACAGACTACAAGTCTACGTAGTTCACACAGCACCTGCATGCTTAGAATATTCTATGTATCGTTAAGTGGTATGAATTTATTTTATGTGCATAAGTAAAATGATTACAGTCCAGGCTCAAAAAACTGGTTAAAAAAACATCCACCTACATGCATAGCTCCTAGGAATATCTGAAGCTGCACCGAATCATCCTCGGCAATACAAGATGCTCAGCACCCTTTCCTCCCTTGTCTGTGCTACGACAGTTCCTATGCTACGGTCACACTTAAATCTCGAGGATTATGGTCTCCCAAATTTCCAGGACATTCCAAGACCCCAGTGGGGTGGGGGCAAGCTGTGCTTGAAAAAGTGTTTTAGAGAAAAGACAGAGTCTTCTTTTCTCAGCAGCTGCAGAGTCCACTGCAGCTCAGAAGTCCACAGCCAAGGTCCTTCAAAGGAGCTGTGCTCCAGGCAACGGAGCACATTCTTGGTGGGGCTCACAGTGTATATGACACACGGATCACCAACAAAAGAGAGGAGGGCGAACACCACACAGACGTGTTCATGGGTCTTTGGGAAAGCCTTGTCTCCACATCTCTGCATATTCTGAGACCCCACCCCCCACCCCCCACTCCTGTATCCCCCCACCCCCAGGCCTTGATGAATTTCAACAGGCATTTCACACCCTGGAGTTAGGTTGAGGTGAAGATAAGGAGAGTGACCACCTCATCTAATGGGTTTGTCTCCCCAGTTTGCTGGATCCAGGATTGTGCTAGGGCTAGCTCACATGGACTTCTGAAAGCTGATCTCCAGGAATTTTATGAGCCAGTTGACAATGTGTTGGAGGCTTGAAATTGGCTATGGTGAAAAATATTTCAACCACAGAAACCGGCAAGCACTGGAAGTCCAGACCTTTCATTTCCCCTAGAGCCTATTATTAAAAGTTTACCAGGACACTTCTGCTTGAAGCCGTCCTCCAGGCCTGCAGGGAGGTGGAGAAGGTCATTGGGAAATGGTTTTTGCAAATGCCCAGCATCCTACCTAGCTTCACACTGTAAATTGGTGCTTGGTGGTATCACCAGCATTGGTACTTATGTACACACAGATACTGTCTCTCTGAAGCAACCATTCAAGTGTGTCATGGGTAGGATGTACAGACTGCTAAATTGGCTCACCTCAAACAGACAATCCTAGGAAATTCTAGCACCCCCATCTGTCAAGGAATGCATTTCTGCCCTCCTCTAAATTTTGTAATTGCTAAATTTTCCCTAAGATCCTCAGCTTGGACATAAACATGGATTCACTCACTCGTCTATCAATCTGCTACCCCTGCAAGACCAAGTGTGGGGAAATGCCACCACAGCCTCAAGAGCAACTTGAAACTGACAATTCCCTGAGCTTCAGTTTCTGGCCAAAAAGAGTTAAGACTTTGTCAGCTCCAAGCCACCAGGGGCTCTAGGAGTCAGTCAAATCTGCAGACTCAACACATTTTAGCTCTAAATCGAAAAGATGCCAAATGAAGCAAAATAGGAAGACATTCCTGGGAGTGGAAAAACTCAGACGAAGGCACCAAGGAGAGATGGAGATCATTTCTATTCCGAAGATCCCAACAGTACTGTTACTACATACCTCGTCGACCTGTCTCTACCTCATCCCCTCAATGAAATACTACAGTAGTCATTTCACAAATGGCTTGATGAGAGCTAAATCAGCTAGCTTTTCAGAACCATCCCCCTGCTCTCCTGACATCTTCCCCTCCATCATTTCTGCTACCTAATGTTTCCCATCTGACAACCGAAGAGAAAGAAGTAGCTGAGGCCTGCCTGAGCCACACCAACGCTTTACCTTCTTCTGCATGTGAGACTGGTTTTCAGAACTTGATCATCGTTAGCACGTAAAGTTCAGCTAAATGACTTCAGTGCAATTAGAATTAAAAAGAAGAAGAAATACAATATAAGTGGTGAATATCGCACAGTTGGTAGAGTGCTTGCTTAGCATTCTCAAAGCCATGGGTTCGATCCCAAGTACTGCATAAACTGGGTATGTTGTCGCAAGCCCTTCTCTCAACTCTCAGGAAGTGAAGCCAGGAGCTTCAGAACTGCAAAACCATCTCTGGCTACATTGGAAGTTCAAGTTCAGCCTACACTACCTGATACCCAGACTCAAAAATGTGTTTTTAAATATACATAATTTTAATTTATTAAAACTTTACTGTAAAGAACTTGTAAATCAAAAAAATCACACAGCAAAATTAACCAGACTCTAAATCTATGTACATTATATACAATCAGCATATCTCCTTATGCTATCTGCTCATGCATTTTCTTCTTTTCTGGTTTTAAAGGTCTCTTTTAAAGGTGTTACAGGCTTATACAAACATACATGACACGTTTTGACAGACATACAAACCCATGAAATCATTACCATGTTCAAGCCCGTGAATATATGCATCACCCCAAAACATCCTCACACGGTTTGTCCTCTGCCTCACCTGCCCCCTCAGTCCAACCCACGGGTAGCACCTGATCCATTTTCTGTAAAACTCAGCTAAGTTTCTGTTCAAAGCTCCATAAAAACAGATCCATACAATCTGTCCTCTGTAGCTGGCCTCTTTCACTCAGAATAATGATTTCTCTAACACTTATTTATTTATTTTTATTTTGTGATGTATAAGTGTTTTGCCTCCATGTGTATCTGTGCCAAAGAAGGCAGAGAAACAGTAAAACCAGCAAAAATCTGCCAGCAGCAGCAGAGGACAAGACACCAGCCCACAGCTCTGACTTCCCTGTCCCTGCCGGAGTCGGTGAGGACTCCCAGGAGAGCCCTTTGCTTTGTTGTTTTGCTTTGTTTTGTCTGGAAGGAGGGCCTGAAACATGGTCTCACTCTGTAACCTAGAACTCACTAGGTGGCCCCAGTCTGGCTTCAAATTCATAAAAATTCCCCCAATTCCGTTGTGAGCCACCACGCCCAGCTCTTTCAATTGCTGTGCCGGACTTTCCTGACAGAGGCAGTCTCCCGTTCATGGCTGCTTGCTTTAAGACTGTTTTAATTTGGGATGGAGTGATCATGATACCAACCTTTAAATTTTGACTTTTGATATCCCCAAGATGGTCTTATAAGTCTGAACAGTGGGGAGAGCCTCAGCTCCAGCTGGCAAAAAGCTCACTGTGCTGTGTGGGGCTCAGTGGTGATGTTTGTAAATGGGTTTGACAAATGTATTTTGACCTAAGATATTTTCAACTTTCAATGGCTTATCAGGAAATAAGCCCATCATAGATTAAGGAACATCAGTCTTGGTGATCAGTTGAATAGAGGGAGCCAGGTGGGGAACTTTGGCTCTGCCCTGTGGAAAATCACAGAATCTTCCCTCAGACAATGCTGCGGTGACTGGCTGCGTCTGTCCTCACCTCTTAAACAGACCACGGCCCAAAAGAGACTTAAGCACAATAAAATCCTGCTCCCTAGCCCTCCCACTCCCCACTTTAATTTGCCACAGAGGGTGCCTAATCTAAAATTCTCATCTCGTCAGAGCGCAGATAAATGCGGCCCGCTTCGAGGCTATAGGTATTCACTCCAGCCAAGAGGTCTGCATCGCTATTCAGTTGTCAAGAAATACATTAATGCTTCTAAATCAAGGACAAAAATAAAATCGCTCAGAAATAAAGTTTAGCATTTCATCTTTTTTTTTTTTTGGCTCTTAAAATATCCTTCTATTTGTGCTCCCCTAACTGAGCATATGACTTGCAAAGTGAAGTAGCCATAAATCAGGATGCTATAACACCCTCCTCAAGACATTTGTCAGGAAAAATAATTAGCTTGCTGGCTAAGAGAACACTAATACAGCAATCCATTCCATTCCATTTGGTCCTTCTTCAACCATTTCAAAGAGTTCCAGAGAACTAGACAAAGAAAACGAGAATGCTCGTGGTCCTACCCTGGGCTTAATGAAGAGTATTTCTTGATGCTGAGAGAAGTCTTGGACCTGATCCTTAATTCTGAACCTTTTGAATCTTGTCCATCAGTGGCAGACTTATCCCCACTGCTGCAAAGGATGACTTTCCAAATTGGCCTGAGGGACACATGCGGGTTAGAAACAGTGTTGTCGTTGGCCTGACGTTGGCAGGACTGGGGGAGTCAGACAGCTGCTGTGGTCTGGAGTTGGGAGCTATGGTGCCCTCTGCTTTCCATTTCTGCTCCCATCAACACAGTTACCAGATAGCCAAAAAGCCACCAAACAGAAGTAAAGGCCCAATACAGCAAAGACCCATCCAGTAAACTGAACAGTAACATCTAGTAGCTGAAAACATCAATCTGGAAGCTCAAGAGGGAAACACAGCAGAAACCACCAGAACAGTAAATTCACCCCAGATTCACCCCCCTCAAAGACACCCACTCACCCTTCAAGAGCCAAGTCTTATAGCCGAACAGACCGCCATCGACTGGAAGACTTAAAAGGTTCTTCCTGGGTCTTCCCAAGATTCACAGACAAGGAGTCCAAGTAGAGGACAGGTCTGTAGAGTCTTTAAAAATCTTTCCAGAGCCAGCCAGATTGCTCAGCAGGTAGAGAGGCTTGCCCTCACAACTGACCACCTGAGTTCAACACCCTTCACACGTAGGTGAGAACAGACTGCCACAGGTGTCCTCGGACTCGACACCACACTGACCACGCTGTGGCAGGGCACACATGCACACACCACACCACACTGACCACACTATGGCAGGGCACACGTGCTCACACCACACCACACTGACCACACTGTGGCGGGGCACACGTGCTCACACCACACCACACTGACCACACTGTGGCGGGGCACACGTGCTCACACCACACAACACTGACCACACTGTGGCGGGGCACAGTGCACACACCACACCACACTGACCACACTGTGGCGGGGCACAGTGCACACGCCACACTGACCACACTGTGGCAGGGCACACGTGCTCACACATTTACTAGCTATTTCATCAATATTAAGCAAACAAATATTTTTTGAATCTTTCCAAGTGATTCTGACAATCACAGAATGCTGAGTCTGCTTGCAAGAGGCATTTTCAAATGCTGAACTGAACACACAAGTACTCAGCTGGGTAGCTCTTCAGCTTCCCACCTCCACCCCAGCTTCCTCCTACACTGGGCAGAGCCGAGGGGATCCTCCTGACTCTGTCTCCTGAGTGATTGTGAAAGCACGTGTCATCACAGTGGTCTTTTTTATGTGGGTTCTGGGGAGTCACAATCGGGTTCTCATGCTTGAAATGGCTGAAATTCTAGTTACATGAAGGTCAGTAGGGAGTTTCCATCAGAGGTTCGGAGCAGGCCCCGCGTCCAGCTGGCTCCGTGACACCGAAGTCTGGGCAGACTAGAGGGTCTCCTTGGCCAAGGCACAATTGCTTCTGCAATAATTAGGTCTGAAATGCAATTGCTTGTTTGAATGAACAGCAGTCATCTGCACAAGATAACGTTCACCCAGTGCAAGCAAGGGAAACTAAGTAGACAGCCATGTGTCCTCCGCCAGGCACAAGGCAGAATTTCAGTCAGTAAAGACGCCGAGAATGCTGAACATTAAAACACTACAATCATAAGAATCCTGAAGAGGTTTGCAAATTAAAGTCAACACTTGGAAACATAAACCAAAATTTTTATTACTTATACTATAGTAGAAAGGAAATGGGAATGGTAGAAGGAGAACGAACCTCCCCTGGTAAACTGGAGAGCTGAGTCGTGAGAATGAGTTACAAGGATTCTAATGTCGGCAGGTGCAGCAGCCTCTACAACAGCACACGAGAGGTCTGTTCTCCCACAACCCAGCACTGTGAGTCCCCAGCAGTCTCTTCTTCTTAACTGTGCTCTCTGCTCTGGACTCAACAGTAATTAGTGACTACCGAGCGTTACTCTTTTAAGTCCTCTGTATCTATCACATTTGACCATCGTTGATGGCTGTGGCAGATTACATTATTGTTTTTAGGTTCTTGTAGCATGAATCTTAGAAGGTCTTATTAATAAAATCAAACCTGAGGCCAGTTATTGGGGTGAACACTGGAAGGTCAGAGAGACAGAATAAGCCACAGCTATCTCACCTCACCGGATCCTCAGCTGGTCTTGCTTCCTCAGACTGGATGCCCCGAGCCCTCATCCAGAATGGGTCTCAGCTGAACTGCTGCTAGAAGCCTGAAAGCTTAACCAGCCACATGCTTCTCCAGGCCAAAGGCTTCTCCAGGCCAAAGGCCTCTCCAGGGCAAAAGCCTCTAGTTTCTGGTCCTCACGCTTTATATACCTTTCTGCTTTCTACCACCACTCCCTGGGATTAAAGGTGTGGCTTTCTGGGATTAAAGGCATGGGTCACCATGCTTGGGTGTATCCTTGAACACATGAATTTCTGCCTCTGGAATGCTAGGATTAAAGGCGTATGCTACCACTGCCTATCCTCATGTTTAATATTGTGGCTGTTCTGTCTCTGACCCCAGATAAGTTTATTAAGGTACACAATATTTTGGAACACAATACCACCACAGGTTCTGGTTGTTCTTTTGGTCTAGGAGTCAAGGTCTCACCCTGTTGTCCAGATTCTTCACTGTGTAGTACAGAGTGGCCTCAAACTCACAGCCATCCTCCTGCTTCAGTCTCCGGAGGACTGGGAATACCAACAGGTGGCAGCACACTTGGATTGCATGTCGCCCCTTTCTAGTATGTAAGCTGCAGTGCAGTGATGAGCTCCCCGACCTTGGGTCTGATCATGTGACTTCCGTGACTCAGAGGATGTGATGGAGTGGAGGAGCCAGTTCTGATTTGTGATCAGATTCTTTTCCTTTGTTGCTTTACAAATATCTAAGCTGTGTCATTTGACCAAATAATAAGTCAACTGAAGCTTAGTACCAAGGTGTAACCAACCCACAACAGGTTTGTCCCAAGGAACACGCAGGCCCGTGAGCTGGGAAACTGGACGCCTGAGGTAAGCCACTGAGCCTCAGCAACAGCTGAATAAGACTCGGGCCAAGAATCAGACGACTTCCCATGCTTCATTGAGACTGAAATAAATCTCCAAATATTCCATTGTCCTTATGGTACCTTTTGGTCTCAATTTAGATACCTCAGCTCCTACTATTGTCACTGCAAAAATTAGACATTTTATTTGGAAAAAGAGTTCTAAAAAGAACTCACAAAAATTCTGAATGGCTAAAAGAGCTAAAAACGTACAAAACATGCTTGAGCATACATATACACATGAAATGCACACACAAAGAGAGCACATATATACCCACAGTCACATACACACACACACACACACACACACACACACACACACTATTTTTGGTATTTACTGTCTGAAATAATCAGATAACTAAAAGGCAAGTATGGACTGATTCAAACTATATGTCAGTTTCTGGATGACAACCAGGCTAGAACGACCAACTGCCTCCATTAGAAACATATTTAAAGAAAACACCCTTGACCTTGATCAGTGGGTGTTTATTGGGTGTTTCTGCCACATCAGGATGAGGATGGTAGCTGAGAACAAAACTCTGAAAGGCAGAATTCCCTCTGAGCGATGCTATCCCCGTTCTGAAGCTCCTCCAGGGTCAGCGCTTCAAACCCAAAATAAACATCCAGAAGTGCACAGACAGTCAGAATCTGCTTCAAAAATAAACGTCAAGTTGGCTAATAAAAGCATCCATGCCTCCCTCAAAATACAACCTATAGCAAACATCAACTAAATGGTGGAAATTTTGAAGTACTTATTTTACAACTAGAAATAAGATTTCTAAAATGCCTGATGTCATGACTCACGTTCCTATTGTAGAAGATAATAGAGCCAGAAAAATAAGAGCCAAAAGAAACTGAACCGGGCTGGGGAGATGGTGTAGTGGGTCAAGAGAATGTGTAAGAACTGGAGTTCCAAAGCCCCAGACCTCCAGTCACCCAGCACTCTGGAGGTGGAGACTAGATCCCAGAGAAGTTGGCTAATGTGAATAGTCAATGGCTAGCTCTGGATTCAAGTGAGAGACCTTGCCTCAATATATAATACACAAATCAATTAAGGAAGACAACCCGGTGTCAACCTCTGACCTCCAAATGTGCACACCCACACGTGCAAACACACACACACACACACACACACACACACACACCATGAGTAAAAATAAGAGGCTGAAAAGCTGGCCCAACAGTTAAAAGCACTGGCTGCTCTTGCAGGAGACCCCAGGTTCAGTGACCACCTGTAACTTCAGTTCCTGGGGATCTAATGCCCTCTTGCTTACATGAGCACTGCATACACATGGTGTACATACATACATGCAGACACTCATACACATAAAATAAAAAGAAATTATCTTTGAAATAATGATATATGTGAATAAACTTAAGAAAAGCTTTGAAGAATTCTATCAAGAAAAATGTAAGTTAGATAAGCAATATTTACCATGACCATAGATTATATCAATACATGAATATTACAGCAATAACAATTATTCTAACTTGTTTATATATTCAAATTAACTTTAATTGCAGTCCAACAAGTATTTTCTGGGAATTCAAAAGCTAATTTCAAGAAACACATGTAGATTAATGAATGAATAGAGAGACGGCTGTATGGCAGAGCAGTATAACTAAAGTGGGAAGTTTAGGGGTGTTTTGTCTACTGTACAGTACCTTAGGAAAAAAACTGTCCTCATAATCTCATTTTTAAATGAGTCATAATAGAAATTAAAGAAAAAGTCTTATTAAAACACCAAAGGCTAAAATTAAGGCAGACAGTCCCTAAAAGAATGAAGTGTGTGTTGCATGAAGAAACTTGAAATAAAAGTTGCAATAATTAGGAAGGTGTCGCAATGACGTGGGAGCAGGTAAGAGCCACTGACACCAGAGGCCATCCGTGAAAACCTGGCTTATGTCTGATCTGAAATTATAGATCACGGGGGAAAGGGTGGACATTTCGAAATTGTATGAGAAGAACTGTTAGAGATATTGAAAAGAACACAATAGTGAAGCCAGAATGTTAAAATGTAAGTGACAGCCACCAGGAAAATGCAAATTAAGGAACTCCATGGAAATCCCACATTACCCCAGTCAGATGCCTACCACCAAAGCAAACGGGGCTGAGGGGTAGGGTGGCTCAGTGGTAAGAGCACTTGCCTAGCAAGCACGAGGGCCTAAATTCAATCTTCATAACTGGAGGAGGAAAGGAAGGAAGAAAGAAAGCAGAGGGAAGCAGATGAAGAAAGAACTCTTGGTCAGTGCTTTGCGCTGCAGCAGCCACTAATGTGGAGCTTCTCAAGCCGCTGACAGCAGTCACCATGCGACCCCGCTATGCCGCTCCTGAGCAGCGCAGGAATCTAAGTCAGCCTACTTGTTGGCTGGGAACTCAAGGCTATTTGGCTATCTGCCCATCCATGCTTACTACTGTACTATTCACAACCGCCAGAATAATGACCCAGCCGAGGCGCTCATCAACAGATGGGCAACAAGAATACATACACACATACACAATGACGTCGTTTCCGTCCATAAAGAAGATTGTCATTGTGTCATTTGCAGGAAACTTAGCTGAACTGGAAATCACCGTGTTAAGCAAAACAAGCCAAACGCAGAAAAACAAACAGCGCATGTGCTTTCTTTCATATATAGAACCTAAATTTAAATACATAGTTACGTACATGACATGAAATACATATATACACGTGACAGGAAAGAAAAATGAAAACTATTGGCAGAAGGGAGGGGACCGCTAAAGGGCGCGGATGAGGGACACCGGAGAGTTATGTCAAGAACATGAGCAAAATACAACGATGTTCATTTGGATATGAAAATGTAATGATGAAACCCACTGTTCTGTATGCTACCTTGTCTTATCTTTATAAAATTGTAAGACTTTTTAAAAAATATGACACAAAGAGCAAAAACCCTAAAGTAAAAGACTAGTCATTATTATTATACTAACGTTAAAAAAAAACTGCTATGTACCGAAAAAGAGCAATAAAGGAGTAAAATATGATCCCGCTCAGGAGGAGTCGTTTTCAACACACATAATCAAGATTTATACCTATATTTTACAAAGTTTGCTTATGAATTCTTGACAAAAAAAAGTTTACAGAGAAAATTGAGCACAAGACACATGGAGGCATCTCTCAGAAGATGAAGCCACAAACAGGATTCATCTATAACCATAAATTGTAGGTAAAATGTAAATTAAAACCACAACAGGATTCCATTCCATACAGGACAGAAAGGAAACCACTTACAGTCCCAACAGCAAGAGTGAAAAGCACCCGGAATTTACGGATGACCAGAAGCATAAATTGGGGCAACCACTTTAGAAAACAGCGTAAAGCCACCTAACGATAAGAATCAGGCACATCCTTTGTAACCCAGTGTGACAGTTAGTGGTACCTGTCAACTTGACAAAAATGCCTGAGAGATGAGCCTCTGGACATGTCTGAGACGGTAGCTGCCATGTGGGTGCTAGGAACCAAAACTCTGCAAGAGCAATGAGTGCTTTTAACCTATGGGCCATCTCTCCAGCCCTATGTGAGGGATTATCTTGATCACATGATCATATGGGGGAAGACCCTTCTTAACTGTGGATGTGATCCCTTTCCTGGGCAGGAGACTCCTGACTGATGTGCTGGAAGCGAACTGAGTGCTAGCTTGTATTCACCCCTCTGTTTCCTGAATGTGGATGCAGTGTGACCAGATGCTTCAAGTTCCCGCTGCCTTGACGTCCCCCCCATGACAGGCTGTACCTCCAACTGTGACTAAAATAACCCTTTTCTCCCATAAGTTGCTTCTGTTGGGATATTTCATTGCAACCAAAGGAGAAACCAAGACACAGAGAAACCCATCCCTAAGCATACATTCTAGGGAAACTGTTGCTCATGGTTTATGTTCATAAACATCACAGCAGTATTGCTTGGACTAATAAAATCTTAGCTCCAAGGGCTGGAGAGATGGCTCATCAGCTAAGAGCACGGGCTGCTCTTGCAGAGGACCTGGGTTCAGTTCCCAGAACCCACATATCAGTGCAAAACCACCTATAACTCCATTTCCAGCCATCCAATAACCTCTTCTGGCCTCCTTGGCAATCAATGCACACGTGTGGTACATAGGAATGCATGGGGTACACACACATACACATAATCAATAATACACATAAATACACATAATACACATACACATAAAATAAAAATAAATCAATCTTTTATTAAAAAAAACTCAAGTCCAATGTTAAAAAAAACAAAAAAACAAAAAACCAAAAACCTAAGTCTGATGTCTATTAGGTAGGATAGTTAAAAATAGTGACTTTTCATATACACATGTCTCTTAGCAAAGGGAATGTTTGGAAACTGTGTTGTTGGGTAAATGTCCATTGTGTAAATTAGTATAGTAATTATACAAATGGTAGGGCCTGCTGTACACCCAGGCTGGATGTTACAAATAAAACCTAACATCCCTGCATAGCCTGACACAACATATAATACTATAGAGCCATTGTTCCACAGGAGGAAATAATGGGAAATTAAATCAAGAACAAGAAGAGCTGCTATCAATGGAAGGGGCTGATGAGGCATGCAGAGTGTGCTGTTTCTAATTGTCTTTTTAGTCTTCTCCTAAGTGTCTTTTTCCTTTTTTAGAAGTGTGTGTGTGTGTGTGTGTGTGTGTGTGTGTGTGTGTGTGTGTGTAGTGTCTGTGGAGGCCAGAAGAAGGCACTAGGTCCTCTAGAGCTGGAGTTACAGGCAGTGGTGAGCCACTTGATGTGTGTGCTAGGAATCAAAATCTGCAAGAGCCACATGTAATCTTAACCGCTGAGCCATCTCTCTGTAAGAACCACACGCAATCTCAACCACTGAGCCATCTCTCCAGACCCTTCTAAATTTCCTGTCAGCAGAGGTGGATGCTAAGGTAATGATGAGAAGTATAGCACAGTAGGCAAATGATGCAGTAATGTAGCATCTTAGGCAGCTCCACCATAATTTACCAGGCTAGAGAGGACAAGACGGCACAGCCATTGAAGGTGTTTGTGCCCAGACTGATGACCTGAGGTCAATCCTCAAGTTCCATATGGTAGGGAAAATGACTTCAGAGAGCTATCCTCTGACCGCCACACATGTGATGTGACATGTGCAAACTCACACTCATAAAATCAATAAAAAACACATTTTTAAATAATATGGGCTGGAGAGATGGCTCAGTGGTTAGGAGTTCAGTTCTCAGCACTATGCTCAGCAGCTTGCAATTGCCTGTAACTTCAGCCCCAGAGGACCTAATGCCTTCTTCTGGCCTCTGTTGGGAACCACAAACATACATACAAGTAAATAATAAAATAAAATATTTCAGTTACAATAAAATGATGATGATGGTGACTGGCCACGGTTATATATAAAGAAAATTCTTGACTGAAGCCTTGTGCCATCTGTGAAAATTGAATACTATGAAATTGTGAAAATGTATAGGTTATGACCCATGTGTATCTGAAGAAATAGAATATTGAGCCAACATTAAACCAAAGCACAAAAATATAGGTTCTAACTACCTGCAAAATGTTCCTAACTGATTAAATTAAACAATACAGAATTAGGGACATATAGAAACTAAAGACAAGCAAGATGTTATTTACACAAAATGTATGGGGCACAGGGTTGAAAAAAAAGTGTGAGATGAACACACAATGAACTACACAACTATCGATAATGGTCTTTTAATTGAGTGTGTGCACCTAAATGTTCATTTTATGAGCACCTTGCTAAGTGAGGACATACTATTTGTATTTACTTTACAGCTTAAAAAGAAAAGACAGGTACAGAAGGATGCTAAAAAGAGAAAGACAGAAATAAAAACCTAAGCAGTTTACCAAACCAGTTCTGGGAGGTTGGCTTAGCAGATAAACTACTCAGTATGTCTGCACAAGGACTTGAGTTAGGATGCTCTAGGCCTTACATAAAAGCTGGACTCCGGAGTGCACCTCTGCAATCCCAGCACTTCTACAGTGAGAAGGAAGGCAGACAGAGGCAGAAGCCTTAGACGTGGGACGTCCCGCTAGCAGATTTTGTCTCAAACAAAGTAAAAGAGGACAGACACCCAAGGTTGATCTCCACACAGACCCCTGGTGTGTGCACACACATGTGAATGCATATGCACACAAATGTGCACGAACACACACACACACACACACTAAAATAAAAGTTTATCTAAGAGGGAAAAAGAAAGCAACTCCTACAGATGCAGAGATCCACGGCCGGGCCACAGGCGGAACTCTAGGAGTCCGATCGATGAGAGAGAGGAGGGTTTCTGTGAGCAAGGGATATCGAGACCATGACTGGAAAAAGTACAGAGACAACTAGCCAAACTAGTGGAAACACATGAACTGTGGACCAATAGCTGTGGAGCCCCATGGTACCAGACTGAGCCCTCTGGATAGGGGAGACAGTTGTTTGGCTTGAACTGTAAAGGGGCCCCCAGGCAGTGGGATCGGGACCTGTCCCTAGTGTATGAGCCGGCTTTTTGGAACCTAGTGCCTATGGTGAGACACTTTGCGCAGCCTTGGTGCAGGGAGGAGGGAGGGACCTGGACCTGCCTCAACTGAATGTACCAAGCTCTGATGGGAGACCTTGCCTTGGAGGAAGTAGGAATGGGGGGTGAGTTGGGGGGGAAGGCTGGGGGGCAGGAGGAGGGAGTACAGGGGAATCTGTGGTTGGTATGTAAAATGAATAGAAAATCTCTTAATAAAAAAAATTATTTAAAAAAAAGAAGGCCACTCCTCGGCAAATATTAGTGCTTTTTGTGCCCCTCAAGTTGAAAAGAAAAGCGCTAACACAAAGACGCCTCTGAACAAGTTGAGTGAAGCTTGCAGGTGTTGCTCGGAGGCTCTCAAAGCCCATGGAACTTCAAGAACAGTGCCTTCTCCATCAAAAGTGAATAAAGCATCATCGTGTCTGACCTAGGAAATAGAACTAAGGAGTGGAGGTGTGACCACTGCTGATGTCAGAGGGCAGCTGTAACTAAAGACTGTTCCACAGCATGACATACGGAGTCACTCAATCATGCTGGGTTTTCTGAGGCGATTAAGATTTGGTGGAGTGAAAAATAAACATGTGTTTCAAAGTTTACATGAAAGTAGAGTGACCACATATCTTCTGTCTCCCATTCCTTCCTCCCTCCCTCCTTTTTCCTTCTCTTCTACTTCCTGTCTCCCTCGTTGCATCCTTTCTCTCTGTTCTTTTTCCACATTGCTCATCTATCCATGCATAATGAATTTTTAAAAATCAGCAGTCCCCACTGTTTCTGTGGGGCAGGCACCCAGGAGCAGAGGGACTGGGCTCTGTGCTCAGGCTTTTGCAGAGTGGCTGTAAGGTGCTGGAGAGAGCTTGCAGCTCTCCCCCAAGTTCCTTCACTTCACTGGCTGGCAGAGTTTGGCTCCTGTGGCTGTAATTGAGCTCCCTGGTTCTTGCTGAGCTTCCCTAAGGGTCACACTGTCGGTCCCCAGAGATGACCTCAGTGCCCAGCTCCACAGGCCTCCTACAACATGCAACTTCTTCCAAGTCCACTGAGACTCCCTTTCCTGTTCCCATTTTCTCTCACGTGGTGTAAGCCTTGCAGTTGGGTTGGGCCCTCTTTGGATAATCTTTCTTTTGATGAACACGGAATCAGCTGATCCAGTGTCTTAATGACAGCCAGAAACCACAAATGATTCAATATGCTTGATACAAACAGTTGACAGGTGGTACTGAGTGGGAGAGAGCTAGAGAGATAAAGGCCGTCCCATAGGACTCTAAACCACATATGGAATGTAGCCTTTATCCTGGCAACAGTCAGAAGCCATTGAAGAGTTGAAGGAGTTTTTTAAGAAAAACTTTGGACTCAAATGAACTGAGTCTGCATTTTAGAAAGATGGCAAGGGAAGACAGTAAGAAAGGAGAGAGAGAGAAGTTGGCACACTTAAACATCTGAATAAAATAGCCCACAGAATACTATGGCATGTTCTCAGAAGCCTTTTAATTTGAACTCATTACTGAACACCTATTGTAGGTCCAGAAAAAAATTATAATCAGAAAGCAAATAACCTGAGACTTCGCTTCAGCCAGTCATGACATACATGCATGACTTCTCTCTTCCTGGTTTCATTTTGGTTCTGTTGAAACAGGGTCTCATGTGCCTCAGGCTGGCCTTGAACTCACTACATAGCCAAGTATGATCTTGAACTCCTGATTCCTCTGCCTCCACCTCCCAAACGGCAGGATTACAGGCATGTGCTCTGACATCTAGCTATACCCATAGCAAAATAGTTAAGACACAGGCGGAATGAAAATGCAAAACAGGCTAAAATTTAGGGAGTCAGAGAGTACTGATATCCATGCAATGCCTTCAATTTAGGGGAGTCAGAGATTACTGATATCCATGCAACGCCTTCAATCTGTAGCTTTCAGTTAGGACAAAATGCCATTGCTTCCTTTCTCTAAAATCCAAGTGATGGTTTACTTGATAAAGTGTTTGTGCTTGTGGGATTATTGCTCAGGAGAAGAACAAACATTCTTGACAGTGAGATTGAGAGACACTTTTCCCATGGATCCACCATGTTTTCTTAAGCAGACCCCTACAAGCCAGAGAGGTCAGAACTGTGAGTGACTAGTACATTGTTGGCTTTCCCCAAAAGGTCCCTTGATAAAAGCTGGGAGGGACCACGGCTAGTGATAAATCTCTCTCTCGTGGTGGCATCTGATTACTGCTCCTTTGATTTGTCAAAGGGCTGAGGGGTGAATGGAATCACCCACAAGCATAATAAATTGCTACCTTCATCTCTTGGCTGACTTGTAAATCATAAACCCTTTTCTGGGACTAACCACTTACTAAATTCATTTATCAAAATTAAAACTAGGTTTTCAGAATACTGCCTTACAAATCCCAAGGAACTCCAGAAGATTAACCTTTCGAAGATCCTGCTAGGCCGAACACCAGTGGGTGACAGCAACAGCGGTGATTAATGGTAGATACCCACGGTCTGGGAGAGATGCAGTCAGATATTTCCCCTACATGGTGGCATAAGTCAGCTACTGATCAAAGTTAGAAAATGCACACCCAGTGTTCTCTGTGTGGATGGGACATTCCCAGTGAACAGTTAAAGAATCCATAGGAATTCTCTTTTCCAGGAAAACAAGAAAATTTCATAAGTGTCAGAACTCTTCAGTACAGTGACACGGAATTCATAGTGTCCATGTTTGCTTTAGTATGGGTGGGCAGTGTATGTGTGTGCAAACATGCATGTTGCAGGTGCATGGGTGCATATGTACAGATGCCACCAACTGGCACTCTTTTGATACAGTCTCTCACAGAACCTGCAGCTCACTAGTTCAAACTAGATTGCCTGGTCAGTAAGCTCCAGCAATCCACCTGTCTCTGCCCCTTAGCACTGGGGTTACAGGCACATGTTGCTATGCCTGCTTTTTATGTGTGTGCCTGTGATTCAAACTCAGGGCCTCTTGCTTGTAAAGCAGGCACTTTACTGACTCAGCCATCTTCCCCATCCCTGTTTCATATTTTAAAAAAGCATCTCTGCGGAATTCGTAGCAGCCAGAGAATAAGACCTGAAATCCAGAATAAATTGGACACAGCTTTTCTATGGTGCTGGAAAAACTTTGGTTAGCATTTTAATCCCAAGACCCTGTACCATTTTCATGACTCTGGTTCTAGATACCCATCAGCGAAGCCTGCTGCTCTGCCTCCTTTCTCCCCTTCTATTTATAGCCTGTGGTGCTATCTTAGGGCCTCAGAGGTATTTCATTCAAATAGCCACATTCACACAGAATGTTCCAGCACTTCCCCAGTACAGCCCTTGACATTTCCCTCCCCCTTCCTGGAAGATGCACACTGTGAACCCGCTCCTCCATAGGAAACAGCAGCTGGGCAAGTTAATGGTCCCCTCAGATATTCTGCCCCCAAAACAAAGTACTCCTGGGCTCAGAGCAGGTCTGGTGATATTCTCAACAAAGTGCCATCTTGACTCACTACCCACTCAGAGGCACAGGTTAGACCCAGATGGAGCCATAAAACAGCACATGCCCTACCCAAGTGTCCCAGACTCCCTTAATTACACTTGATGAAATTGTCCCTTCAGATTCTTCAAACTGGTGGAGAAACAGCTTTCATTTTCCTTTGGGGGCCACTAGCTTATGGTGTAACCATTAACCGGGGGTCATAAGAATGTGGGCCACACAAATCCTATTAGTTTCATCAGATACTACATGAAGTGATTAATTCACCTATTTTTGTCAGTATTTACAACTAGGGAATGCACTCAGTTACTGGTATCCACTGAAAGCTGACCCTGGGAAGACAAGCTGTCCAGAGCTAGTGGTAACAAGGTTACATTACACCCTGGTCTCCCAGATCCTAAGCTGGACTCCTTCAAAGACTCCCTGCTCCATCACCACCAGTGAAGCCTGGATGAGTCCTAGGGCAGAAGGAGGGGTGTCACATAGCTTCATTGAACAATATGTCCATCCCACCTGGGCTTCAATTCCAACACAAAGATATTCAAAGTCATTGGAGAGCTGAGTGGGGGTCTGCATGGGAGTTGTGAAGCTAAGTGGGCAAGAAGAGGGTTCAAGGAAGGGTCACTGAAGGAGGGGCACCAGGAGCAACCCCAGGGAGAGGATGGCCAGGCCATGCATGGAAGTGCCATGAGAAGGGGACACGAGATATGGAAAGCGAAACAAACAAAAAAAGATCTGGGGAGATGGTTCAATAAATAAAGCCCTTGCTGCACAAGGACCTGAGTTCAAATCCCCAGAACCCACGTAAAGCCAGGTGCACATCAGTAATTGGAGCTGGGGCAGGAGAATATCCAGAAGCGAGCAGGACAGCCAGCCTGGTGTGTGCTTTGGTGAATGGAGTGTCTCCTTCAAATAAGGTCCATCGTTAAGGCTGTCCTCTGACCTCCACCCGTTCCTTGGCACACTTGCACTCGCACTCACACACGTGTCTTACCCACAGCAAGGAAGGAGTGGACGAGTGGAGGAGGGAAACCGGGAGAAGGGTCAGGAACTTGACATGATAGCAATTCAGGCTGAGAGCAAAGGGCGGGAGGTGTCAGGAGGCGGAAAGGACCAAAGGCTCACAAGTGTAGGCATTGCTGTTGGTATACGGGAGCCCACCGCGCTGTCAAAAGCTGATTTTTGCTGGGGGTGGGCAGGGTGGTGGTTTTGGGGGGCTTGGGATTTTGTTTT
>CABHPH010152323.1:513-14656 GCA_902168325.1 Peromyscus nudipes | reverse complement strand
AAAAATTGGTCTCTTGTACTTCAAGACTGCTGTGTATAGATCTTATAAAAGGGGTGTGGGCACTTTGACCATCCGACAAACAGTGAATGAGGCCTTCTGACGGCAGGTGATGAGGATGCAGAGACCTGAAGTACAGCCCAGGCCCCCAAAGGGCAACAGGATGCAGAATATGAAGGATTCATTGTCAAGACAAGCAAAGCTTTATTCTGTAGAGATAATCATTATTCCAAGTTTCATATTCATTTTCTGAGCCTATTCTAGCCCATTTATGGAGAACACAATTTTTTGGTAAGACCTTTAATAGAAGACATGCTGTGCTATATGTACCAGTGTGCAACTTCCATGTTTTATCTCATATACTGTGAGCAGAGAGCAATGTTTTTTTTTTTTTTTTTTTACTATGTGGTATTTTGCTACACATTTCTAAAACTTTTAAACCATATCCTTCTTTAGTCATTATTTCAGTGATTATTGAAGGAGTTCCTGGTTTTCTTGTCATGGTTGCAATGAATGTCTTTGATGTATACTTTTCTTCATAAAAGGATAGTTTCTTAGGATCCTTACCTATTGCGGTGGTCTGAATGAGAGGTCCCCCACGGTCTCGAACAATTGGATATTGGGTCTCCAGTTGGTGGCACTGATTGGGTAGGTTTAGGAAGTGTGGCTTTGCTGAAGAAAATACGTAACTGGGAGAGGTGTTGAAGTTCCAAAAGCCATGCTCCATTCCCACTTCACTCTCTCGCTCCCTGCTTGTGGTTCCAGATGTGGTTCCAGAGGTGAGTTCTCAGCTTCTGCTCCAGCTGCATGCTTGCTGCTTGACACCACGATTCCCAACCATGATGGTCTCTTATCCTTCCGGAACCACACGCCAAACCAACCCTGCCTTCTATGAGTTGCCGTGGTCACAGTGTTTTGTCACAGCAACAGGAAAGTGACTAAGTCAGAAGTTGTTACGAGGGAGTGGGCTATTGCTGTGACAGACCTGACCTCATGACTTTGTTTTTGTTTTTGTTTTTGCAGGAATGTGGAAGGATTTGGAGCTATGGACTAGAAAAGAAGTTGAACACTGTAAGTAGAGCTTAATGGGCCATTCTAGTAGGAGCATGAAAGACAGTAGAGCTAAGAGCAGTGTGTACTATGCAGGCCAGCTCAAGAGGTTTCAGAGGGGAACAATATTAGCAAGAAGACTAGAGACCATTCTTGTAAAATTTTGTCAAAAAAAAAAAATGTAGCTGCTTCCTGCCCTTATTCTAAGAACTTGACTAAAATTAAACATAATGGTCTAATTTCTGCGGTGGAGGGGATTCCAAGGCAGTCTAGTTGACTCTGTTGAATGGTTATTAGTAATCAGTCTTTTACAGGTCACAATGAAAAAGAGCAAGTGGGGCAGAAAGAAATACATAATGTACAGTTTGAAGAGAATAGAGCCACCAGGAAAGTTAATGTTGCTAAAAGAGATATGGCGATTAAGAAATGGCCAGATTTGCTTTGGAATAAAGGGAAGGGTGGCCCTAAGGCAAGATCCCACCCAGCTAAACTAAGAACACCAAAGAAATTAGCGGCTCCCGGAAAGGACACAAACAAAAGTTGCTTTAACCAGTGCTGCTTGGGTTTGGAAACCTGACTGAGGCAGCGAAGGAATGAAGAAATGACAGACACACAGGGTGAGGTGTGTGCTCTGATGGAACTCTACCTACTACCAACAGAACCCAGAACCTCCTGTGTTTATTAGGTATAACTCCAGGGCAGGGGTTGACTAGTTTGAGTAGGAGTTCTCTGAGGTAAGAAGTCTCAGGATGTAAATATTCAGGAGGAGGAAGCTGCAGCTACTAGTTCTGTACACACTGATCAATAACCATAACCACTTGTGTTTGGACAGAGAAAGGCTTTGATCCTGACCCATATGGGAAACAGCTTTGCCAGTTTCCCTCAGGTTGGAGGCCTTGGGGTCCTCACCATGGCACTGCTCATGTCAAAGATATGCACTCACCCAGGACTTCATTCACTGGGGGCTTCCTCTGCTCCCTGCAAGATGCTTTATATTCTACTTCATAGAAATATTAAAAATCCTCTGTGTGTGTGTGTGTGTTTGTGTGTGTGTGTGTGTGTCTGTCTGTCTATATGCCACCGTCGATTTGTTGGAGTTGCAGCCATTCCTTTGAATTCTGTCTCATTTTCTAATCTGCCCACCCCATCATCTTCACTCCATTGCATCTTGCCTTGTCCACTAAAGCACACTGTGGTGGTTTGAATGAAAATGGCCCCCATGAGCCCATAGTGAGTGGTACTATTAGGATATGTGGCTTTGTTGGAAAAAGTGTGTTGCTGAGAGTGGGCTTTGAGGTTCCAGAAGTGCAAGCCAGGCCCAGTGTCTTACACTCTTCCTGCTGCCTGCAGATGCAGATGTAGAACTCTCAGCTACCTTTCCAGCACCATGTCTGTCCACATGTTGCTGTGTTTTCTGCCATGATGACAATGGACTAAACGTCTGACCTGTAAGTCAGCCCCAATTAAATAGTTTCCTTTATTAGAGTTGCCGTGGTCATGGTGTCTCTTCACAGCGATGGAAACCCTGACTTAGACACACCTCCTAACCTGCCTCCCTGCAACCTCCTTGCCCTCCCCAGCCCACTGTCTCTCCTCCAGCCGGACCTTTTTCGCCACCTCTGCACAGCCAGCTCCTGTAGCTCCCCTTCACTCCTGGGTAGAGGAGTCACCCTCCTGGGCACGTCTTCCCACCTTCCCTCCTCTACCGGGCTACCTCCCCGCTTTGTCTGGCTCCCCCACACTCACACACAGAACACCAGGCTTTCTCCTACTCCCGACTGTTAGTTTTGTTTTCTTGGCCTGAATGCTTCTGCTGGCTCTCCTCTCACCAAGCTAACTTCTACCCAAAGATAAGGTCCCTGAGTTCCCTGGCCAAGCCACACGTTAGTTCTTGCCTTCCTGGAGCAATGCTTATACCGCCCCCCCCCCCCATATAAGGATCATCCCAGTTTGCAGTAAGACAGCTCATCAAATATTACTTCCACTCTTAGCAGGGCAGCTCTAGGAAGACAGGGCTAAATATCAGTTTTCTCTAACTAATGTTAGAGTTTTCTCTAACTTTTCAGTTTCAGTTTTCTTTAACAAAAGAGCTAGTGATCCACAGCTAGTGATCAAAGGCTATTGAATTGAGGGAGGAAGCAGATGCCATCACAATGATCTCTTGCAGGTTTCTGCCTTTGCTTTCCTTCAGACACCCTCATCTGGCCTCTGCGGGCACCTGCACTCACACATGGACATTCCCACACACAGACACACATAAACTTTTGGAGTCATTCCAAAGCCAAGTCATCAGGACTCTACTGCGTGTGCACTAGCTACATCTTTAGGAGCTAGGAGACACCTTGGTGGCTAAAACAGGCCTTCTCCATCTGAGCTTGCTCTCTTGCAGGAGGAAACAGATACTAAACTTCACAGATAAGTGAACCATGTAGGACATTTATAGAAGGTGAAAGTGCTGTGGGAAAGGTGACTCAGAGTGAGCAGGGTGGGAAGAAGAAAGGAGACAGAGAGTTGGCCCATGGCCACTGTATGTCAAAAACTCAGTAGGTCCAGCAGTAGTAGAGGTAGTGTGTGCCTATGATACCAGCACTTGGGAGGCAGAAACAGGAAGATCAAGGTCAACCAAAGACACATAGCAAATTGGAAGACAAGCACAGCATTTCTGTGGTGGTCCCTCTCGTTCCCCGAACACATCAGCATCCTCCTGGAGAATGGGGCAAATGGAATTGCTACTCCTCTTCTGAGCTCCTCCATCTTCCTGGCCTTCCTTTCCCACTGTTTCTATGGCCTATGAGTCAATGCCCTACAGAGTTCCCTCATGCCCACGTACTGTGAAGACAGGCTTTCATAAGTGTGAACCCCACTACAACACAACCACCAAATCCCAGCAGCCAGTCCCTGGCCATTACCAGCACTGGGCAGCAAGAAGGGGCTCCAAGACTTAGTAGTTGAATGAACAGAGATAGTTAGATTAAGAGTAGCTTTGGCGATTAGGAGTCCTCCTGGCCTGGGGCCTGAGGTCTCCATATTTGTATATGCAAATAATTATGTTAGTAACATTTAGCGCTCCTGGACCCAGGAATATTGAAACGAACTAATTAGTCTCTAGAGGGAATCGAAGTGCTTTGGCGGAGAATCATTAGTGAGCTACGGAGAACAGTTTAACAGGTCCCCGAAAGCATTTTTTTTAATTATCTAGTATACTTGATAAGATAACAGAATGTATCAACATAAATGTGGTTAAGTGGCTTGGAGACATGTGCTCCAGTTTTCCCAGAAGAGCCCATTTCCCCGCATTGCTCCAGTGTTCTTATATCTTCAGCAATCATTTTCCTCGTTTGTACAATAAAGGGATCGTCTACATTACACATATATTTTAAAATAATGTGTATCTCGCCGGGCATTGGTGGCACACGCCTTTAATCCCAGCACTTGGGAGGCAGAGGCAGGCGGATCTCTGTGAGTTCGAGGCCAGCCTGGGTTACCAAGTGAGTTCCAGGAAAGGCGCAAAGCTACACAGAGAAACCCTGTCTCGGAAAAAAAAAAAAAAAATGTGTATCTCAGTTTGTGAAGTTGATTATATGAGGGTACTTTTTTTTTTTTTTTTTTGAGGCTGTCTCATATAGCCCAGGCTGGCCTTGAACTCACTATGTAGCTGAGGATGACTCTGAATTTCTGATCTTCTGCCTCCACCCACAAGTGCTGAGATGACAGGTGTGTGCCACCACACTTGGTTTTTGGGGTGCTGGGGGTCAACCCCAGGCCTTGGTGTACACTGCACAAGCAGTCATTAATTGAGCTAGTCTTAATCCAGTCAAGCGCATTTCTTTTCTTCCTTTCTTCCTTCCTTCCTTCCTTCCTTCCTTTCTTTCTTTCTTTCTTTCTTCTTTCTTTCTTTTTCCTTTCTTTCTTTCTTTCTTCCTTCCTTCCTTCCTTCCTTTCTTTCTTTTCTTTTGGTTTTTCAAGACAGGGTTTCTCTGTGTAGTTTTGGTGCCTGTCCTGGATCTCACTCTGTAGACCAGACTGGCCTCGAACTCACAGAGATCCGCCTGGCTCTGCCTCCCGAGTGCTGGGATTAAAGGCGTGCGCCACCGCTGCCTGGCCATCAGGTGCATTTCTTACAGTGGGACGATGGTCAAGAAATTGGAGAAACACTACACTTTGAGATTCCAAATTGGGAAGTTCTGGAAACACAGAAGACAAGAAACTGAGGAAGCAGAGGAAGGAGAACTCCAGAGCGAGCCTTCTAATCCTCAGAGACCCACATGGAAAGCAAAACCTCCCATCTTGCAAATTGGGGACAGAGAGCTCTCAGGGTGTAAAGACTTGTGGGAGTCTTTGTGCAATCAAGTCAGGCCGTGGCACTGAAATCTAGGTCTACACTGGGAGGGAAGGGGCATTTTATTCCATCCAAAGAAAAGGAAATCACTGTTTTCTACTTGGAAGCCATGATACTTGTAGCTAGACAAAAATTTAACTAAAAACTCAGGGTGTCATGGAGCACCCTTCCCATTCTAGTAGAGCAGATTTCACAATTTAATACACATGATGTTAGTTTGCAAGCATTTTGCACTTGAAACTAAATATTCTGACTGAGATGGCAGTTCTAAATCACGAACAGAAAAACTGGAAGGCCATTTGGGGCTGCTACACTAAGCCCTGCTAGGCCACGACGTGAAGCTGAGCAGCTCCAACAAACACTTGTATCAGCAGAGGGTTGCTTCTGGCATTAAACAAATGTTCAAATTGTAGTAGCTACAGAACCATGGAGAGGTTCCTCATGTCTCCGTGCCTAAGCTTATCCAGCCATTATGTCCTGTAAGAATTTCCCTTACCTCACAGTGTTCTTCTAAAAGGCTCCTCAGGGTACTGAGGAGACAGCTCAGAGGTTAAGAGCACTGGATGCTTTTCAATTCCCAGAACCCGCATGGCAGCTCCCAACTGTCGGTAACCCCAGTCCCAGGGCATCTGGCACCCTCACACACAGATGTACATGCAGGCAAAACATCAATGCACATAAAATAAAATAAATAAACCTTAAAAAACAAAAACAAAAGAACCTCAAGATTCCTGGATTGCAGCAAATGCTCCATAATATATAAATGACCCGTAATGTGTAGTATAACTGTTAGAATTTCTAGTCGCTTCCCCAGCTACATGATCAAGCAAGCGCTGGCAAGATGCTTACTCATCCCGGGGCCTTATATCCTACGTAATCCGTGCGCTGCGTGATCACGTAATTTGGCCACATCGTGACCACGTTATCTATGCGCATGTGTGGCATGGCTATGTAAGACCATATGCGCATGTGTGGGGTTGACCTATAAAAGTGGGTTCCACATATTCCTCCCCTCTCTTCCTGTGCAGTCATTCCATAGGCTTATGCACGTCTTTCCTGTTCCCTTCCCTTAATAAACTCTTAGAGTGGGTTTTGTTGTACCTCGTGGCTTTTCTCGCACGGTAAACAGCGCCACTTAATGAATAACAATAGCTGCAGCGGTAATAGAAATCCAGATTGTTTCTATTTTGCTGTCTGTGTTTCATGCTCTTGGTTCAAGATCGGAACCTCAGCTTCCTGCGGCCATGTCTCCCTGCCATGACAGACTCTTATCCCTGTCAAATTATAAGCCCAAATAATCTCTCTTCTATAAGTTGCCTTGGTCATGGTGTTTTCTCACAGCCACAGAAAAATGACTAATACACAGGCTCATCTAAACTGTTGGACTTGTTGACAGGATAGGCTCTATAGTATTCTTCATTATCTCTCTATCTGTGCGCTGATAGCACATTCTCTACTTGTATTACCAACCTGGGCCCTCTCCTTTGAGTCTAACTGGAGGATTATAATTTAGCTGAACACTTCCAAGTACCCGGCATTAGTTTTCATTGTTCATTTCTGCTTTTTATATTTTACTGATATTTGCTTTTTATATTTGTGATCTTGTGTCTTCTATTTTCTCTCGATTTAATTTGTTCATTTCTTGCTTTTTTTCAAGGTGAAATCTCAGAATACTGACTTTATTCTTCTATTCCAATATAAACATTTCATATTATATTCCCTGGACACACTGCCTGAGCTACATCCCACAAATTTTTGTACATGTGGTTTCATTTCCTCTTAATTCAAAATATTCTCTGTGTCCTTGTGATTTATCTCTTTTATCTATGTATTGTTTGGAATGGGTGCTGTTTTGTTCCCAAATATTTAGAGGTTTTCCAAATAGCAGCTATTGATTTCTAATTTAATTAATTATGGTCAAAAGACATACTCCATGATTGCAATACTTTCAAACTTTTTTAGACTTGTTTCATGATTAACATATGGTCTCCTTTGGCTAATGTCCCATGTAAACTTGAAAAGAATGTGTATTTTGATATCCTTGGGGTGAGACCAATTAGATCCAGTTGGTTGATGATGACGTTCAAATCTTCCATATTCTTGTTGATTTTGTCTTTTCTTTGTTGATTATTAAGTGAAAAGTGTTGAAATCTGCAACTGTAACTGTGGATTGTTAAAGCTTCCTTTCATGAGGGGGCCGTGTTTGTAGTTCAGTGATAGAATGTTTGCTTGCATTTGCAAGGTTCTGGATTCGATCCCCAGCCCTAAAAGAAAAAAATTGTTCAGTACTGTCAGTATTTGCTACATATGTTTTGAAGCTGCATTGTGTTTAGAATGCACCAAAAGGTATGTGTGCCATATCTTTGGGGTGGAATTTATATTTTAACCATTATGAAAAGTCTGTTGTCACTCATAGTAACGTTCCTGTTCTTCTATTGTCTGCCCTCTCTGATACTAATCTAGCCAGTCCAGTTTTCTTGTAATTTATATCTGTATTACACATATTTTGCGTTTCTTTCAGTTGTATCTGCCTTCTACATTTAAAGTGATTTTCTTGTATACTTTGTATCTTACTTGTTTTTTGACCGTCTGAGGACCTCTGACTCTTAATTGGAATGTTTGGACCATTTATATTTAATATAATTATCACTATGGTTGAGTTTAAATCAATTATTTGCTAATGGTTTTTTATTTGACTTACTTGTAATTATTACATTTTTCCTTTATTATACTTCTTTTGAATTGACTGGTTCCGTTTAGTATTCAATTTTACTCCATAGATTTATACACGGTATATACACAAGCGTATACAGGCAGTCCACAAATTACAATGGTTCAACTCATTTTTAGTTAACAATGGTGACAAAGCAATATACATTCAATAGCAACCACATTTGGGATTTTGATCTTTCCCTCCATGGTGTGGTATCATACTCTCATGATGCTTGCCAGCTGCAAGACACAGCTCTACACAGCCATGCAACCAAAAACAGAAACAACTCATACTCCACAGGGTACTGTGTTGCTAAGAATTTTCAACTTGATGATATTATGGGATGTAACCCCTCCAAGTGAGGATGTTTTGGGTGACTACTCTGTACTTTATACTACCCACTTTAACTCATAATAGTCAAATAATATTGTACTATTTCATGTATAATGCCAAACTCTTACAGCTGCAGGACTTGTTTTTCTTCATCCCGTCTTTCAACATATCACCAATCATTTTACCTCTACATATTTGATAGGTCTCAAAAGCACGTTATTAATTTTACTTTACATAACCAATTAACTTTTCAAGAAATTTAAAATTGACACAACAAAATCTTTTCTCCCTGCCCACATGTTTACTTCTTCTGGTATACTGTGTTTCATAGTTCCATCTGGTTATCATTTTGATCTTGACTGAATAATTTCCGTTTTTTGAAATCGGTTCCCCTGTAGTCACTATTTAGCTAATGGTGAGCTTGAACTCTAATCCTGCCTCTACTTCCAAAGTCCTGGAATCATAGCTACATTCAGGGTAGGTCTTTCCCCCTCCGCCAATCTTCTCCGGAACTGCCTCTCAGACACACCCAGTGGTGTGGTTTATTACTCTAGGTATCTCTCAATCTAATCAAGTTGACAATCAAGATTAAACATCAGAGGAACTCAGCCCAAACAAGCACTTCTGTAATGTCTATGGCTGTCTTCACTCTGATGAGCATGGCAGAGACCATGAGACTCCCCCCCCCCCAAGTATAAAGTATTTTTTCTCTATAAATCTTGGAAAAACATTCCACCCCCGGGTCTACAGTATACTTTACTCCAAAGATAGATCTGACTGACTTACCAGTACATGATTCAGGAATCTCCTCTGAACGTTCCAAACGCTCTCCTGTGGCTAGGCAGATCTAAACATTGTCCCACTTCCTGTGTGCTCCGAGATTTATGTATCTCACAGCTTACTTGTCTTTGTGTCCTAAGTGCACTGTGTCGTTTTATGAACCTGGGTCTAGTGCTCTGCAAAGACTCCTATGCACAGTTTACATTTATTAGCTTTTCCCACTATGGTATAGTCTTTTCTTCTCAGAACTTTACTCAGTGACTTCTGGTCACCTCAGCTTCCTCAGACTCTGGTCTCCATCATATCTATTGGCAAGGCTACCAGTATCTTCTTTGATTATTCCTTCCGGAGTTTAAAATCCAGAAACAGCTCCAGGCAGAAAGCCAAATGGAGCTTATGTTGCGTCTTTTTCTCTAGGGGTCAGGGTTCTGTGTAGACTGCTGTCTGATGTCTGAACACAATGGTTTCATACTTTCTCCCGTTTTCTAATACTTTATAGTACACCGTTAAGGGCCGGTCTTTGTTACTCCACCATGACTACAAGGGACCATCTCTCTATTTATCTTCTGATAGGTAGAATTTTCTGAGATGCACACAGTCTTCAGACTTTCCAAAGGAGACTTGCCTTTAGACTGACTTATATGGAGCTGCAGAGGCAGGCTAAAAAAATAAATCATTATTATTTTATGTGCGTCGATATTTTGCCTGCATGGATGTCTGTGTGAGAATGTCGGATCTCTGGAGGTGGAGTTATAGGCAATTGTAAGCTGCCATGTAGGTACTGGGAATTGAACCCAGGTCCTCTGGAAGAACAACCAGTTCTCTTAACTGCTGAGCCCCTTGCTCATGCTTTCAGTATTATCCCTTTACCATATTTCTCCTCCTTCACCCTTTCCTTCACCCTAACCATTATTTCTCATTCTTTTTAGTATATGGGTACATGGTTTTTTAGTGAAATATTATTCCAATGAGGGAAAAGAAAACTTAAGGTTTTTCTTGTTGATATTAATTGATCAGAGGGTCTTTCTCTTTATAAAGAAATGCCACAAAAAAAAGTTGGAGGCTCTCTCCCCTACATTTTAGATCAATTCTTTTTATAAATTATAAATTACAATTCTTTTTGTTTAATTTAATATAGCATCTGGTGATAATGGTAATTCAGACCAGTGGTTCTCAACCTGTGGGTCATGACCCCTTTGTGGGGGTTGACTGACCCTTTCATAGTGGTTTCCTAAGACCATCAGAAAACACGGCTTAGGGGTTTAGCTAAATATTTCATGGCATGATATGAATTTCTAGTGTCCAGGAAGGTATGATAAAGGGACAGAGAGGACTTTATAGGAAAAGATAAAAGGAAGTTAACTGCAGACTGCTAATTTTGATGCCTGAAACGTAATTTTTTCTCTTGGGCGAGTTCCATTCCCGGTTTGCAGCTCTCTCTGGCAGATATCCCATGGTTCTGGCATCTCCAACATCCCATGGTCTCCAACATAACCCATGCTTCACGTCCACAGCTCCGCACAATGGTCTTTCAGGGCCTTCCTGCAGGAACTACTTTGCCACAGGCCTGGCCTGAGCAGCTCTCTGGAACCATGGAGGAAGATTCCATAACTCTTTATTTGTGCACCTTTTATGACTCTAAAGCTAGCAGCCTACGGATGACATTGCCATTTTCGGCTGCCAGCTTGGGATGGACTCTCCTCCCCTTGAATCACATTCTCAGCAGCTTCTGTGCGTTGTTGCTTTACGGGAGCAGAAAATGACCCGAGCATTTTCCTTTTACAAGTTGGAAGCTTAGTGGGGTGGGATCTCGCCCTAAGGGCGCCCCCCCCCCCCAGTGTAGACCGGCCTGTACTTAATATCCTTCTCCCTTCCAGCACAAGCCTTGGCTGCAGCATTAGAGTTTCTGGTGCACCTTTTCTCCTCTGTGTTTCTGGTGTACCTTTTCTCCTCTGTGTTTCTGGTGCACCTTTTCTCCTCTGTGCATTTGCATTTCTTTCCGCCCCAGTTACTCTGTTTCATGACAGACCTGCTGAAGAGTGATTACCAATAACCATGCAGCAGAACCAACGTTAGCCTGTCTTGAAATCTCCCCCAGCAAAGAAATTGGGCCATTACTTTTTCATTTGACCTCAGAGAAGTTCTTAGGACAAGGGCAGAAAGCAGGCACATTCTTTGCCAACATATCCAAAAAAAAAGCAATTAATTTAAAAATAAATAAATAAATAAAGTGGTCTCCAGCCCAGCTGCTAATATTGTTCCCTCTAAAATCTCCTAAACTGGGCTTCCATGGTCTGTGCATCTCTCAGCAATACTGTCTTCCAGACTCCTAGGATGGCCCATTAAGCTTCACTAACAGCACTCAACCCCTTTTCTAGATGTTAGGCTAACATCCTAGTCTAGTCTAACATTCTAGTCTAATATCTCAACGTCTTCCACATTCCTCAAAGAACAACAAAAACCCATGGTCCTGTCTGTCATAGCAATTGGTACTCCTTGGTACCAGCTTCTGTATTACTTACTTTTCCGTTGCTATGAGGAAACATCCTGACCAAAGAAACTCACAGAGAGATTTGAGTTTATGTTTCCGCAGGGAGAAGAGTCACGTGGAACTGTAGCAGCAGACAGGTATGGTAGCTGGATGCTGAGAGAAGAATCTGGGGGCTCAGGTCTCTGGCACACAATCAGTAAGCAGAGAGAGCAAACCGGGAGTGGTGCGTGGCTCTATAACCCCAAAGCCTTTCTCCAGTGATGTACTTCTTCCAACAAGGGCACACCTCCTAGCCTCCCCAAAGTGCACCACCCTCTAGGGACAAAGTATTCAAATGCTTGACACTATTATAAACATCCCATTGGAACCACCACACAGGAAGTTCCCTCCCCAAAACTTCCTGTCATTCTTTCCTCTCATTTTCTGATTGAGAGGCACGTGCCTCAGATAAGCAGGTGGGCAGCAGAACACAGAAATGTGTGTGCTTTTTGCTTTTCTGGCCTCTGGCAATCATCTGCAGCATTTCAGTATTGCAATTGTAAGTAGAAGACATCCTGGGAGAAATACATTCCTGTGGAGCTTTCTCATTTTGTTTGGCTTCTGGTAGTCAGTCTTTTCCTGCTTCACTTTGTGTGAATGAAACTGCCCCAGCATAAGAGAATTCTCTTCTCTGGATTCAGGGCAGAGCTTTTAGGAAAAATTAGTGTGATGTTTTTCCACTTGCTTCCGGACCTCTTGATTTCACCTTGGCATGGCCTTGAAAAGACTTGGTGCATTTCTTTGCACTGAATGGCATCCAAGTAATAACTAAAATTTCAGATAATTGGGGCCAGTGAGGGGTTCCTAGCCTGGGAGGCACGGACATCACTGTCTGACTTCTTCATTTAATCCCTGGAATAACTTTCTCTTCCTTTTGGTGTGATGTAATAGGACATTTTGCATGAGATTTTGATTATAGTTGAAATGGGATATTTTGTTATAGTCTCTCTTTGGGAAGTAAGGATCTAAACCACACTATTGCCAATAAAGTTTGTATTTTCAGGAATGTAATTAAAAAATACCAAAGCAAGTGATATGTAACAATGTGTCAATATACACATCGAAACAAGCACTCTCCCAGTGGTAACAGACATCCTTTCCGTGGGTGCTGACCATTCAATTTAAAAGGAAATGTACATACTCCAGTTTCTCTTCAGATCATATTAGTCTTTTACATTTTACTAAAGATTTTCATGGAAAGAACAACTGAGGCCTGTGTCAACAAGGCTAATAAAAAAATCCATGGTAAAGGAAATGATATAGAACTGCCTGTTAAATATAAAAGCTGTAACAGAAGATGAAGCCCTTGCCCTCATAAGAATATAAACGATGGTTAGCGGTCCAGTTAGTTGGAAAACTCAAGATGCGGGAGGATAATGTAAAGTCTAAAAACAAATTTTAAAACATTTGGGGGGCACGTTTTTAGTTTTTGATTGGAAAAGAAAATTGAGATACTTTTGAAAGACAATGACACAGGAAAAGTTTTCTTTAAAATAAGCTAAGTAAACGTTGCCTTCCTTCCCTTATTTCCACAGACAGTGGAACAGAAAGATTGTTATCTGGAACTGAAATAACATAATCAGCCATGTTGTCAGGGAAGACGTCACACATTGCCTCTGCTGGGTCCGAGTTACAATGCGGCTTTGTCGGGTCTTCTGGACCAAATGGACTAGATTAAGCCTTCTAGGACTGTTTTTAAGCATCTGAGCATACTTGTCCTCTATGTACAGAGGAAAAGAGTTGCCTTAACAAGTGTGGCTAATGATGTCCTTATCCACATCACACCCCTCGCCAGAGAGCGCTACCACTTAGTAATGGAAAAGTCCCAAAGGCTGGACCTTGGAAAGATGCTTTCCAACGCCTCAGCAGAGAAGGAAAGAAATGGGGGGAGATGCTGCCAAGAGTTTCTGTCCTGGGAAAAGGTGACAATCCTCAACAAGGCTTGTCCTGTCCCTTTCTAGCAAGGAAGCTTCCTCATGAAGCCTGGCTGTCTCAGCACTGAGTGAAGGAACATGAATTGTGTTGGAAAATTTGTCCAATAAGCACACAAGCAAACATGGACATTGAGTGAATCTGAGGGAAGTCTTCATTTTATGAATATCCACGACATAGTAAGAGGAACCCAAGGTTTAAGCGTGATCTTAATGGACTCCACTGTGGAGAGCCGTTTCACTGCACTGCTGCATCTTTAAGATGGCGCTGACACCCTGTCCCTGCCTTCCCGCCGGCGGGACATTCAGACAAAGGCAGCTCCGTATTTGGGCTTTGGTATTCGATTACGGCTTGCCATGGCATAGGTGTACCTATCCTGGGATCCCACGTGGCATGTGGTGGTCGGCGGAATGAGACCTATAAAGGCTGGGTACGGGCTCCCCCCTTTTAGAGAGTGAGAGAGTGAGAG
>CABHPH010152322.1:8069-22401 GCA_902168325.1 Peromyscus nudipes | reverse complement strand
CTACAGAGTGAGTTCCAGGACAGCCAGGGCTACACAGAGAAACCCTGTCATGAAAAAAACAAAACAAACAAAAAGGCGAAGATGAAGCTCAGGTGTGGTGGTGCATGCCTTTAACCCAACACTTGACAGACAGAAGCAGGTAGGTCTCAGAGTTCAAGGTCACTCTCATCTACACAGCCAATCTAGGTTAGCCAAGGATGCATAGTGAGACCCTGGCTCCAACCAAATGAAACCAAACAAAATGACAAAGAATGAGCTCAAGGGGGTAGGGCCAGGTGGAGCCTAGTGCTCTCAACCCCAGTGTGTGAGTAAAAGACTCTTGCCCACCTCACTGGAACCTAACTGAGGGTAACAAAGAAGGAAGTGTGTGTGTGTGTGTGTGTGTGTGTGTGTGTGTGTGTGTGTGTGTGTGTTTGTATGTACACAGACACTCATGTGTGTACAATATGTGTTTGGGTACATGTAGAAGTCAGAGGTCAATATTGGGTATCTCACTCTATCACTCTCCACTATATTTCTTGAGACACATTCTCTGAATGAGTGTGGAGCTCATAGATTCTGGCAGGGTGGCTGGCCAGCAAGCTCCAGGGGTCCCGTTGTCTTGACCTCCCCAGTGCTAAGACTACTAATATCTACCACCATGCTTGGATTTTCACATGGGAACTAGGCATCCAAAGTCAACGCTTCCACAGAAAGCTCTTTACCAACTGAAGAAACTGTTTTGAGAACTCCAAAGCCTTTGTTCCAGTGCCTGGCACAGCCTTTGACCTTACTTCATTATGAGAATTGGAGGGTATAAAACTGCATTTCTTAAATGACCCAGATTACTAACACAGTTATAAAGCAAGGGTGTGGGTGGAAGAGAGACCGATTTGGGACTTTTTAAGCGAGTACAGATGCTGGGCTAGATTTGAATCCCAGACTTGTCACTGTGACAGACTCTGGATCCATTCTTGATGTTTCTGAGCCTCGAATTCTTCATTTATAAGGATGGAGGCAGTAGTATCTGTCCCAGACAATGGAAATGCCACAGCAGGGGTAGGAACCTGGGACTGTACCTGCCACATAGGCTCTCTATAACTGTAGTCTCTATTAATCAATTATATCTAACAGACATTAACCACAAGACAAACATTCCAACCTGAACCCAAACACGAGGTAATTACACACACAGCCCCTGGTTTGGAATGGAGAAGAACTAGGGGTTGAAATCCCTCTACACAGGTCAACAGCCCTGCAGCCCTGATCCGTGCTCACTCTAGGATCTCTACAGTCACTTGCTCTCCTGCCTCTCCATTGCAGGCCCCATTCTGATGCTTTGTTTGGTTTGGTTTTGAAGCTAGGGTCTCACCTCACTAGGCAACATAGGCTGGCCTATAATTTGCTATGTAGCCCGTTCTGGACTCAGCCCCCTCTTCCCAAGCGGTAGGATTGCAGGCATGTGCCCAGCCCTCTGACCTTTGTCCTCTGTTCTTAGCTGGTTTCTAAAGCTGCTACACCGACCTCTATGGAAAGCAATTTGGTGGTACTCCTTGTTTTCAGGCTGTGGGCCACTATCTGGCATTTATGGAAGACTTTTTTATAACCTGGCCTTAATGACTTTATTAGCCCCAACTTCCACCAATCCATCACCCCCTCATGTCTTAGCCATGTCATCAGCCAGCCGTACAGAGCATTCTCTGTGCCAAGCCTGAGACTCCAAGCCGTCAGAGTCTTGCTCTGAGGTTAGACCATTGGCCATGGCTTGGAGTGCAATGCTAGGTCTAGAAATCTGCTTCCACAGGAAAATACCCTATGCTTTGAGGGTCTGTTGCCTCTTGGTGGCTGCTCCAAAGCCCCTGAGCACACTTGCCTTTATGTTGATCACAGAGAAAAGCCAGAATGCCCTTACTCATCTACCTCCTCTTTTCCATCAGATCGCAAGCTCCTGGAACGCAATGATTGATGGTTTGGTTGTCTGTTGTTTATCTCCAAATCTTCATCAGTCCCCAACAATGCCTAAACATGGCTGATGCTTTTTACAGTTGAAAGTATGTTTATAGAAATAATATGGGGTGGCGAAAAATGTTTTGATGTAACCCTAATGTCCTGTCAATAGATTGATCTCCCTACTCCACTCCTCCCAACTCACCCATCTCCATACTTTAGGATCCCACTTTAGCAGACATAAACAAGTCAATATTTAAGTAAGCATGTATATTGATGCCATCGTGTTTAAGGCACAGACATCGGTGTGAAGCAATGCCTGAGTTTGCGTTGTGGCCCCACTGCTTTCTAACTGCGAGAGCCAGGCATGCTACATACCCTCACCAAAGCTTCTTCCTTCTCGGCAAAACAAATATGAGACCATGTATCATAAGTGTTTGTGAGGGGAAAAAAACGAGATGATGCATGTAAGTTGCCTGAAGTATAGTAAGTGTTTAATAAACATTATAAATAGATCAAGAGCTGAGAAGTTAGTTAGCTGCCTCAATGATCAATGAATGAGCAAGCATCTCAATGCCTATTTGTTACACTGTGGGGGAGAGAAAAGAAGCCTGGGTCAATGTCCTGATGTAGAATCTAAATTATACACAGGAGCCGAGCAGAGGGCAGCAGAAATACATGGCCCCCTTGCTGAAAGGAAGGCCAAAGGGCAGTAATGAGCAGCCTGACTGGAAAGGGACGGGGGTGCCCAGGAACTAAATATGCCTCCCTGTCACCCGCGGTGTTCTCGTCCATTGCTCTCCTCCATCGTGTTCCATGAACCCTTCACTGCCTCTGACCACACACTCCATGCTTTATTTCTCACACACTAGCCTTCCTGACTCACTATAGACCTTAATCAGGCCAGTCTTAAATGACTGAAACTCCTCACGGTTTACCAGTGAGTGATCAGATTTTTTTTTACATAGCTACTGAGAACTGACTGTCAAGATCAACAGGAGATGGAGAGAAAGGGTGCAGAGGGGAGGGGGAGGAGGGCAGAGGTCTCAGTGCCTTCCCCAGGTTCATCCTAAATGACACTATCCCCAGGGTACATTCTGAAAGGAAGATTCCTGCTCATGACCCTTGACTGATGTCTCGTTCAGACCTACTCTTCGCTCAGTCCCACCTGCCTCTTCTAGAGGCCCCATGGCCCCAAAGTCACCTCCAAGTTCCTTAAAGGGTTACTCCTTTGCCGCCCCAAGCTCCAGTGTGCATCACTCAACCTTTCTATGTCCCTCACTGAGTCACTTGCCCCAGGCTGAGAGTTCTGTGATGACTGATGTTAACATCCCCGCCACCTAGGACAGGATTTCACAACAGCTCGGTAGCCACCGTTTTATTTCACGTAGTTATATGGTGATGGTAATAATAGGTGTGCCTTGCTTAGTGGTTTGTACGCACCTACAACCACCCTGGATTTTATGTTTTAAAAAATAAGCTAATGTTCTAAATTTAAAGAGGAGAAAACTGAGGCTCATGGATGTCAGTGGGCACCAGGTCACAAAATAGGATGTGACCAAGTAGGACTTGAACCCAAACCCCTCTGGCTCTGGACACAGCCCTGCCTTCTGACCAGACTCCTCTCCCAGGAGTACTGCTAGAGTAAGAGACACCAGACCTGTGCTGCCCCAGGTACACTGATGGGGACGGCCACATGTCACTAGAAATTTCTGGATGCCTGTGTAGCTCCCTAAATGGGGTAATTAGACAAAACCCTTCTAGGGTGTACAATGCATGGCCACATTCATGCCCTGGGCCAAAGTTCATGGTTGACTGTTCACGGGAATGGCAGCAATGCGGCTCCTCTCGTTCCTTCCTTTAACTAGACAAAGTCTTTCCGGCTTTCAGGGTTTAGATTATGTCTCACTCTGGTATGATTTCCTCTTCCTATTCACAGATCTGCATCTTATTAAGAGTACTCGGAAGAAGCAGTGAGAACAACCCCAACGAACCAAACCCGCGCACCACTGCATCCCCTCGTTCAGCACCGTTCCTCCGTCATGCCCAAAAGAAAGGTCAAAGGGGATGTTAAAGGAGATAAAGCCCAGGTGAAGGACAAGCCACAGGGAAATCTGCAAGGTTGTCTCCAAAACCTACTCTTCCACAGCCAGAGCCCAAGCCTAAAAAGGCCCCTGCAAAGAAGGAGGAGAAGGTCCCCAAGAGGAAAAAGGGAGAAGCCGATGCTGGTAAGGATGTGAATAATCCTGCAGAAAATGGAGACGCCAAAACAGACCAGGCACAGAAAGCTGACGGTGCTGGAGATGCCAAGTGAGATGTGTGCATTTTTGATAACTGTGCACTTCTGGTGACTGCACAGCTTGAAATACTATTTTTTATCAAGTTTCATAAAAATGCAGAATTTTATTTTACTTTTTTTGAAAGCTATGTTGTTAGCACACAGAACACTTCATTTTTTGGGGGAGGGGGCGAGGGGGCGAGGGGGAAAGGAACCTGTTTCACTAACACAATGTCTCCCAAGCTGGATTGATGATGGTTGATGTTGGAAAACATCTTTCCCTGATAATTTTGAAAGACTCCTCTTGGCTCTCAGGAGAGAGGTCCTGGTGTTGACATATGTGGGCACCATGGCACAAAATGCCCTGTGTGGGAAACTAAATTCATTTCTGTGTCCTCCTCCCCCTGGACCATCAACATAGACTTCACTCCCTTCAAACCAGAGACCTGTTGGAACCTGACCCCCACAATTGCTTTTGCTGGTCTATTGGGCAATCTGGACTTTGCAGTGGTATCATTGTGTCCTCAAAAGAGCAGCGGATGCTTTTATAAAAGATTGTGGATCTTCAGACTGATAATTCTGCCGTGTTCATTTCATTTCCTGAAAGTCAGGCCCGGCTTGTGAAAAGTTGTTAAACAACATCCTCAATGTGAACGGTCAGCCCACACTCTAAGCTCTCATCTTTTTCAAAGCATCGAATGAAGACTCATCGGGTTTTATAGTGGCTTTCTGATTTTGGTAGTCTATACAAGAAGGGAGTTTAGAAGCTCTTGTATACTGTTAATGATCGTCTGCCCATGTCCCGCCTGAAAAACTGTGATTGTTTATGGAAAATATCTTTAATAAATCTGGATACAGTTTGGCTTGGGAAAAAACAAATACTCATCCCTCATCCTTCAGCTCATGACTCTCGGGGTGCTCTTTGGGAACTCACACGGGGAGGCCAGCCTTCGCTTCAGGCAAAGCTTCTCCCTACCCTGTTCCCCTGCAGCAGTCCCCCAGCTCCTGCAAGATTATAGAAACTTGGGTTTGAGGGATAGCTTACAGGGTAAAGGGGCTTGCTTCAAAGTCAAGTAACCTGAGCTTGATCCCGTGGATCCATAGACTGCAAGTGAAGAACTGACTGCTAAGTTCTCTTCATCTTCCACGTACATGTCATGGCAACCCCCACTGCTGTGGATATCACTCTGTATCAATAAAGTGCTGATTGGCCAGTAGCCAGACAGGAAGTATAGGCGGGACTAACAGAGAGGAGAACTGAGGGAACAGGAAGGTGGAGGGGAGACTGGCTGGAGCCGCCGGGAGGAGAAGGAAGATGTAAAGTACCGGTAAGCCACGAGCCACGTGGCAAAGTAGAGATTAATAGAAATGGGCTAAATATAAGAGTAAGAGCTAGACAATGATAGGCCTGAGCTAATGGCCAAGCAGTTTAAATAATGTAAGCGTCTGTGTGTTTATTTTATAAGTGGGCTCGGAGACTGGCGGGACTTGGGAGCTGGAGAGAAGCTCTTCAGCAACACCCCACCTCACAAAATAAATAAATTCAGTAAGAAAAATATTTAAAGGAATACTTGTGCTAGTGTCCTAGCTGAACTATATCATTTTAGTATAGTCAACCCTCTGTATCCACAAGTTCTGGACCTACAGATTCAACCAATTGCAGATGGGAAATATTGGGAGTAGAGTGTACCTAACATACAGAGGTCTGTTTTTGTTTTGTTTTTCTTTTCATTATTCCCAAATAGTATGGGGCACATGAAATTTACACTTTATTAAAGTATATAAGACTAGGCAGATGGCTCAAGGGTTAAGAGTGCTTACTGCTCTTCCAGAGGACCAAGTTTGGTTCCCAGCACTCATACGGGTGCCTCACAAGGGCAAGGGCCTGTGACTCCAGCTTCCTATGATCTGATGTACTCTTTTGGTCTCTGTAGGCACCCACACATATGGCCTACACACACACAAATAAAAATTAAAAATAAAGTATAGGCAAAGCAAAACATGTTGATAGATATCTGTAATTCCAGCACTTGGGAGAGGGCGGGGAGCCAAAGTAGGAGGAATTCAAGATTATCGTCATGAGTTCAAGGCTATGGGTAGAAATATGGTTAAATAATCATAACACTGGGAGTGTGGGACATACCTTTGGTCCCAGCTCTCCACTCAGGAGCAGAGGCAGGATGGTCTCTGTGAGTTTGAGGCCAGTCTGGAGTAAGCGGAAAGTTCCAGGACAATCAGAGTTGCATAGTGAGAGCCTGCCTCAGACAACCAAAACAAACGAGCAGGAAGTCAAGCAATAAATAAGTGAATAAATGCAGCATATGAAAGGCTTGCATAAGTGATACATAAATACTGTATTGCTTCATGTGATGGGCTTCCTTACCAGCAGATTTTGGTGTATCAGATGCCCTGGAACCAGTCCTCCTGGGACACCAAGGACAACTGTATTTGTGTCTTTCACATTTTTATTCACACCACCCTCTCCAGAATGAGTTTTCTATACTGGGCACCCATTGTACTACTTTTCTTTCTTGTTTTCTGTGTGTGTGTGTGTGTGTGTGTGTGTGTGTGTGTGTGTGTGTGTGTGTGTGTATTATAGGCACATTTTTATGTGAGTTTGTGCATCTGTGCAGGTACGTAGAGGCCAGGTCAATCTCTCTACGTCTTTTTTCTTTCTTTCCTTTTCTTCTTCTTCTTCTTTTGAGACAGGCTTCCTCATCGAACCTGGAGCTCATCAATTATATTAGATTGGCTGGCCAGTGATTTTCAGGGATCCACAGCATTGGGGTTACAGATGCATGCTGCAGTTCCCAGCTTTTTCTGTGGACACTGGGGTTTTGAAGTCAGGTCTTCGTGGCAATCACTTTACTGACTGAGCTATCTCCTCACCCTCCTGATTGTCATTCTTAGTAGGTTTTTAATTTTATTATTTTAGTGTGTGTGTGTGTGTGTGTGTGTGTGTGTGATGTGATGTGTTTCAGCACTAGGGATCGAACCCAATACCCTTGCACACCTGGAAATGCTCTGGCACTGCCCAGCATCCCGAGTCCACTCTTACCTACCTAACCTTAGTTCTTTCCCGGACTCCTCTCCCAATCTTTCTTTCCTTAGAACTTTCTCTACCCTGGCAGACCATACATGCTCCATCTTCACACTACCTATTAGCAGTCTCCTACATTACAGGAAGGTAGGCATTTATTCTCAGTTCTATGCTTAAGCTGTGCCCTGGAGGGCCCAAAGCAGTATGTGTGTGATAAGTGCTCAGTGATTGTTTTTGGTTAGTTTGCCTCTGCTGAGTTCTCTCTCCTTATCTAAACCACAAAGCCTTTGTCATAGCTCAGATCTGGAATACCCAAGGCCATGTATTAAAGGTTTGTTATGCTATCTGTGTTATGGAGAGGAGTTGGAGTGATTGGTTCTGTGCTTTAGAGGGGGATAGCAGGACCTCAGCTCCTTCCTCTTCTGCTAGTTTTTGTTTCCAAGCATGAGATGAGCAGTTTTTCTCTGCCGTGCACCTCTGCTATGAAGTCCTGCCTCATCACAGACCCAAAGCAACCGGCTAGCCAGTCATGGATGGAAACCTCCAGAAATGTGAGCCAAAAGAAACTTTTGTAAATTGTCTCAGGAAATTTTGTTACAGTAACACAAAGCTGGCTGATACTGTGTTCAAAGATGGTACAGAGATCTTATAGTTTTTAAAAACTCCTGTGTGTGTGTGTGTGTGTGTGTGTGCACTTCCGTGTGAGTCCAGACACTTGTTTTCCATGGTGTACAAGTGGAGGTTGAGGAAAACTCAGGCGCCAGTCTCCCGCTCCACCCAGCCTGAGACAGGGCCCTACTGTGATGCACATGGCAGCTGGCTAGCTTGTGAGCTCACAGTGCTTCTGTTTTCTCTATCTCTCACCTCCCGCAGGAGCCCAGGGACTGCAGACATGTGTGCAACCATGCCTGGCTTTACATGGACTCTGGGAATTCACACTCAGGTCCTCCTGCTTGGGGCAGCAAGCTCTGGACCCACTAAGCTTCCCCCCAACACACCTTCTATGTCTTCTGAATCTTGACAACATTTTGGAAGATTCCTAGTACACACAAGTCATCGTAAAATCCACTTACCTGATAGAGTAGCAAATTTGTCAAAATCTAGGACCAGGGCTGTAAATTGAGGATGGTAATCTTTCTATCATTGTAAATTAACCTCTACTTTGGTGGGGTGTTAATACTCCCAGCGGGCAATAGAGCAGAACACTTCGGGATAAAAATTGATTTCTCTTCTATTCCCTGTCTGTGGCCTTCACATGCCTTCTGAAACCATTTTTCTCTTCTCCTAGCCTTATAAGCCAAATGGGTCCCATGTACCACCTGCACACACACAGGCAATGGCCGTCTGGGGTTTCATCTCCCCTACAGTGCCCATGGGTGTACATGCATGGCCAGGCAGCCCTGCTTGATTCACCTCCTTCCTGGCATAGGCTGGCTTCTGGGAGATACCCAGGGTTGAAATGTTGCTAAAGGGATCAGCCTTTATCCTATAAGAATTCTCATTGTACCCAGTCAGAGGATTAGCTCCCTCTGCAACCACCCAAATCTGTGGCTAGACAATGAAATCATCTCCTCTTTTCTTCTGGTTTTGGTCGTTACTATTTTTAACTGTGTTGAATGGCCAGGAAGAACCGGTGGGGAAGGTAGCCAGGGCAGCAGAGACCCATTTCCTGGCTCAGGAGCCCACAGCCCTGGGATGATTTCCTGTTTGCCAAAGCAGACCTGTGTTTGTGTGTTGGGGGAGGCTAGTATTCCTTTACAGTTTTAAGGTTTTGCAACCCTGTTAAGAAAGGAAAACAGAAATCAACTCTGCCAGACTCGTTCCTCCAAGCAATTCCCTTTCTGCTGGGTTGGGAGGAGAATGGTGAGCAAGAGGAAGCGAAGGAGAAGGGAGAAGCAAAGGGAAGAGAAGTCGGCCTCGGTGGAACAGAATATGCACTTAAAATTCTCTCCGTCTGCTATTCATCCCAGGGCTGGCCTCTGCAAGGGTGGAGGAGGCCCCTGCAACCTCATCCATATTTATAGTGTCAGACAGATTTGCAGAGCCCAGCCCTGAAGATGTATTTCAAATGAAGCTAAATGAAATGCCTTCACGGTCCATGGGAGAGTCTCAATTTGTTTTTAATTTATTGCGGCAAACTGTGGTGTAGAGACATGGTGCTGGCTGAGGCATCATGGGTAATCACAGTGTTCAAAACGGATGTGAATCTGGGCAAGAGCCAGATAACCAAGACCAGAGTGGGACGTCCTGGAAAAGGGCCAGTGGCTCCAGCAGGAGGACTCTTCCCAGACTTGGTGATCCGGGGAGCAGGGTGCTATTATAGGGTCCCGCTTGCCCTCAGCCTACAGCGGTTTCCAACTCTTTGGAATGTGGTGGCTTTCTTGGGACTCTTTCAGCTTTTGGATGGCCCCATTGCTGAACAGTTTACTGTCAACTGAGGTCTGTGGGGACTGAGGTGAGCAAGGTCACCATTTTGAAACCAGAATGCAGAGGTCGTACGTCAAACCTCAGGGTTCTGTTTCCACTCATCTTGTGGACATATTGCAGGAACTTCTGTGTCTAAGACATCAACTATATTCGCTATTTTCTAAATATAGTACAGGCCTACCAAAACTTCACTGGTCTGTGGGACACAACTGTCCTCCCTGGGCCTTGGTTTTATGAATGATAAAATCAAGGACTGAACTAAGATTCAAGCACCCTGCTCCCCCCACAAAACAACAAAAGTTCATGAAATGTCGTTCCTCCAATCCTGTATTCATTCATTCATTCTTTCGTTTTTTTTTTTTTAGACAGGGTTTCACTATACAGAATTTCAGGTTCAGAACTCACTCTGTAAACCATGCTGGCTTCAAACTCACAGGGATCTATTGAGAGTTACTGGTAGCAGTGACAACTAGAGTTCAGAAGGTTAACCTATCAGAACTAAGGGTTCTGTTAGAGGAAACCATCATGCAAGACGTTATGGAATTACTGACTTTTGAATGAACTGGCTGTCTCTTGTTGTAAACTTCTTGTGTAATAACAGCTATGATTCTCCCCATCTACCGTGCATCTCCATGTTATGTGTACATGTAATCTCACGATTGCATCTCAATCTTGGACACAACTCTCCCTACACATTTGGGGTAATTGGATGACTGTCCCCAGCTGTGTTTATTTTTATTAACATAAATCTGACCAGGGCCATTCTCCAGACAAAGGTATTTCAGCTAAGATACCTTTTTATCAAAGGACAAATGCAGATAAACATTAGCTTATCTCCCTTACAGATAAGAGAAAATAACCACTAGCAATTAAATCCTCAACTCCTTACCTTCACCCCGGGTTATTTACACAAGACCCTGACTTAAGAGACTTACTGCTTACATTCCTGAGATGATGTTTTAGCCACTTGCTAGTTACTGAGTTAAGGTAGCTACTTCCCACTGACCCAGGGAAATTGCCCTCAAGGCCAGGCAGGTGATAGGTGCCAAGTTTCTTTCTTGTACAAATTAAGTTTTAATTCCTCCTCAGCCAGGTGCTATTCCGAGATTTTTCTCCTCAGCAATTACTCTGAGCGAAAGTGCTTTTACTAACCAAGTGCTACATGGGCTGACAGAGGTTGCTTAGCCACCTAGCTTATGTCCCCCTCCCTATCAGAAAGCAGCTGCAGTTGGGATGAGCAGGGGGAAAGCGGTACCAAAGACAGTTTACTTTCTTGTGACTTATTGACCCCTATCATTCTACCTAGCCATTTCTAGATTATAGTTTGAGCACATTAATTGCTTGATTGATCTTGGCCTTTAGTTGACCCTACCAGAGAACTCCCCTTTAGTCACTCCCCTTTTAGGTTGTAATTGGAGGCTGACAATTAATTGCTTTATGTGTGGAGTCTTTCCACCCCTCTCTGCGACCCGGAAGACTTCAAGCCTTGCATTGCTTTGCCAAAGAATTACTGCTTGTGTATATATACTGGTTCGCTCAGAGCATTTGGAGAATGGATTTAGAAGAACAAAGATGAGAACAGAGATGGAAAGAACTAGATAGAGACAAGAGAACAGCAGAAGGGACCGAGAAGAGCTAAGTATGAGAACAGAAAAGAAACTGTAGATAGAACTGACTTAGAAGAATAAAATGAATGGACTATCAAACTCAGTGTGTTTATATCCATTTGATATCCCTCAGATTAGAATCCTCAGCTGGTTGGTAGACTCTTCCCCGGACCCTGGGAGCAAACAATAAAGGCTGGACCTTTTATTGTTTTTCGGTAGGGATCCTCCTGCCTCTGCTTCCCAAGTGCTGGGATTAAAGGCATGCACCACCACACCCGGCTCCACAGTTTTTTTCTTGATTGAGCTCAGTTCATTACTATTTTTCCTTCCTCCTATCTAGGGGTCTTTCCCCCCCCCCCATCACAGCAGAAGTATCCACGGTTGTTCCACTTCTAAGGTTCTCAATGCTGAGCTATGAGTGTCTCGCTCCTTGTTTTGATTTTTTTGTTTGGTTTTGATTATCTTCTGTGCTAACTCGCGCCACACGCAGTTACTGAGAACAACCAGCTTCAAAGGCCATTTCCTATCTGGTTCTGAATCTGTCCATGGCTCCTTACTGCCTGCTCCACCACACACGCCCTTCTTCACCCTCATCACAGCTGCCACAGCACTGCACGGTCCGAAGGCTAGGAGTATACTCTGTCTGCGCACATACATGGAGGAGCCGGAAGACAATTTCACCGTTGTTTCAGGGGTACCATCCACCTTGGTTTTGTTTTTTGGTTTTTGTTGCTATTTGTTTGTTTGTTTGTTTTAGACAAGGTCTCTTAGTGGCCTGGAACTAAGTCGGCTAGGTTAGCTACTCAGCAAGCCTTGGAGGCCCCATTTCTCCCTTCCAGAACTGGGATAGCAAATGTGCCATCACCCACTGACCTGTTTGCATGGGTTCTGGCGATCAAGCATTGATCCTTGTGCTTCCAAAGCAAGCACTTGGTCAACTGGACTATCTCTCCAGCCTGCAGATGCCTTCCTTATCTAGTCCTTCACTCACCAGAAGACTGTTGCCCCATTGTCTTAGGATGGTATTTCTCTGCGGCTTCCCTGTCTCTGAACCAGGCCTTTCCACCTAACTGTTGTGACATGACTATGATGTCATATCACAATGTTCCCCACGGGCTGGTGTGTTTAAACCCAGCTGGTGTCAAAGTTCAGGGAGGTTGTGGAAACTTTTGAACTTGAGGCCCGGGGGTAAGGAAGTGGCATGCTGGAGGGTAATAGAGTTGCCTGGGTTCTGGCTGAGCTCCCCGCTTCCTGACTGCCACTGGGATATAAGCAGCCACCTCACATTCCCACTGGTGGGAGCCACGGTGCCACCCGCTGCCATGTCTACCACCTGCTTCTTGCCAAATATTTGCTTGAGAAATGAGAACTGCATTAGTACACTGTCCTTCACAACTCATGACATTGGCTTTCCTTCCCTGCAGAGTTCCCATCATCCTCTTTTCTTCGCCGTTTTGGTGACATTTCCTACACTGGTCTTCAGTGACTTGGCGCTTATGCAGAGCTCACAGTTATCCCTGTCCTACTTTGTTTTTTCCTGTGCTCAATGTGTCGAAATGCCTACCCCTTGTGTTGTCTCCTGATGTACAGAGGATGACTGTTCATGACGAAGGAAGGTAACTGACTTGGAGTTGCTACTAGTCCAGTAGTATCAGGTTTGACCTCCTCATCCTGCTTCTGCTTTCAGACTGGGCTATCTGTGCCCATCACCGTTCAGCTATGGACTGAGGGTTGGGGCTGAAGACCAGGCTCACACATGGAACCCATTGCTTGGTCACAAGCCAAAGCAGAAGGAAGCAGAACATTCAGCTTGTTCTGCTGATGACATCTTCAACTAGTGACCTCTCCTGGTTTTTATTTCTACCTCTGCAAATCAGGGGGAAGGTGACTCGGCCATGAAATCTCATGATGAGAGATGCTACATGAGTACCATCTTATCTTCATAAACACCGCAGTGTCTGTGGAGTTAGCTGGGAAGAGAATTAATACATCATGATAAAGATGACGGGACGTTTGCTCATATTCCCTGAGCGAGCAGTGCATACAAGTGAGGAATAGGACGAGCTTGCCTCCCTCCTGGTACCACATTGTCCTGAATGAGGGGTGGGAGAGCAACGAGGAGCTCAGAAGGGGGCGTGTCTTCATCCCTTTTGTTTGTCATCAGTGAAGGGTGAGAAGGCACTTCTCTAAAAACTTGTTTTGAGGACTCAGAATGTAATGCCTTTGCTCTTGTCTCACTGGATCCTATAATGTTCTTGATGCCCTGGGAAAAGTTCCCATGCTTCCTCCTGAATTCTATGTCTTGAGATCGACTTCAGAGTTGTACTGGTGACTTGAGGTGTTGGGGTTTCAAGATACTGCTTTGATTTCCTCCAGACTGTCTACAAAGTGTCTGTCTATCTATAGAGTGCCTGTCTGTCTACAGAATGTCTGTCTGTCTGTCTACAGAGTGCCTATCTGTCTACAGAGTGCCTGTCTGTCTGTCTAGAGTATCTGTCTGCCTGCTTACAGAGTGTCTGTCTACAGAGTGCCTGTCTGTCTACAGAGTGTCTGTCTGTCTGTCTACAGAGTGCCTGTCTGTGTGTCAACAGAGTACCTGTCTGTCTACAGAGTGCCTATGTGTCTATAGAGTGTCTGTTGGTCTACAGAGTGCCTGTCTGTTTACAAAATGTCTGTGTGTCTGTCTACAGAGTGTCTGTCTGTCTATAGAATGTCTGTCTGTCTACAGAGTGCCTGTCTACAGAGTACCAGGGGCATGGCAAAGACACCATTTGTCTTATTTTTCTGGGATGAGGCAGAATGAGGATGCAAATGCACAACCAAGCACATTTCTAACCATAAACAACATGCGGATTGGTCTTCCGGTGGCACAGATTGGCAGCTTTTCAAGGTGTCAAGGGTAGAGGATGTACACAAGAAAGCATGGAGGGGAAATGGTCTGTACTTTTTCTACCAAAAATACTGTCACAATGAAATTCCATACTTTCAGTCATCTGATCAAAGGATGATCATATTCCCATCACCACTGTGTCTCACCCTGACTCCCCCAGCTGA
>CABHPH010152321.1:2058-55607 GCA_902168325.1 Peromyscus nudipes | reverse complement strand
CTTTTCCCCAAATTCTAACATTGTAGATTCATGTTTCTGAATGAAGACATTGACATTTACTGAAATATTTATGTTCTTTTGAGAAATGAGCAATAAAACTTAACTCCAAATAATGAATGTATTGATTCTTCCTTAAGAACTGGGAAGGAAGCAGAAGAGTAAAAGAAGGGGAGAAACTGGGGATACTCCCAAAAGAAATAAAATGCTTATGCTTGCATGCATATATGCTGCACTATGTGTGTGCAATGCCTGAAGAAGTCACAAAAGGATGCTGGATCCCATGGAACTGGAGTTAGAGGTGGTTGTGAACTGCCATGTGGGTGGTAGGATGTGAACTCCAATCCTCTTCAAGAGCAGAAAGTGTTCTTTTTTTTAATCCTTCCATAATTGAGAATTTATTTTTTTATTAAGAAAATTTTTTCATTCATTTTACACACCAATCAAAGATCCCCCTCTTCCTTCCTCCCGTCCCCTAGCCTCCCCCTCAACCCACCCCCACTCCCCTCCACAATAAGGCAAGGCCTCCCATGGGGAGGCACATTCAGTAGAGGCAAGTCCAAGCCCTTCCCCCTGCCTCACGGCTGCACGAGGTGTCCCATCATAGGTAGTGGGCTCCAAAAAAACTGTTCTTAACCACTGTATCAGCACTACAGTTTCAAGTGTCTTTTGCTCTAATGAGATAACTCTTGGTGGGCCCTAAATAGCTTCAGAATGGGGAATGGTCACTCTTCTGCTTATATAATCAGACTGATGTGTAATGAGCTTTAGAAGGTGGCTTTTGACGATTATTTGAGCTTCTTTACATCAGGGAAACACATTAGCTTAAGTTTTAAACTCTCAGTAGCTTCTCTCCTCAGGGCTTTCTCATCACATCTTGCAGGAGGATCATAATTCATCAATTTTCTCTACATTGCTTGGAAAATCTCAAGGTCAAGGCTTGGCTTGAACACAGTGTATAAATACTAAGCATCACTATCTATACAGAGGTAGGCCCAGATATGGCAAAAAAAAAAATTCCATCATTGGTAGAATTTTTTCTTTTCCCATCAGAGCAACCTTTGAATTTGCTGCAGTTTTGAGAAACAAAAATATCACCCCAAATGAAACCTCAAAGGGAAACTTGAGGAAAGGAAGTCTTTAAAATGATTAACTCACTTCTCCCCCAAAAGTATCTCTTTAAGAGTCTTCTGTTTCTAGTTACCTGGGAAGAAAAGTGACCCCCAGTATTGAGGTAGCTGGATTAGCTGTAGTTGATGGGGTGCAATGAGGCTCTAAGTCTTAGATTTACAGAACCACTACACAGACTCACATTGTTCTTCTGGGCTGCATTATTAAATAAGAAATATAATCCGTGGCTGATATGTAGAACTGAATGGTATTGTAAAATAAAATAAAATATAAAAAAAGAAAAAGAAAACAAAACAAAACAGTAAAAAAAAATAAGAAATATATATTTGATTTTTGGTCTCCATTCCTAGCACAGATCTGGAAACTTCGTAGCATTTCCAAAGTGATAGAGGCAGTAATAGTGTCTCTTACAAGTTTGTGTGTGTGTGTGTGTGTGTGTGTGTGTGTGTGTGTACACATATGTACACCATGCCCCTGCAGGAGCATGAAGAGGCCAGAAAAGGATGCTAGACCCCATAGAATTAGAATTATGAGTGTTGTGAACTGCTATGTGGGTGCTAGGAACTAAACCCAGTTCCTTTGCAAGAGCCGTAAGCACTCTTAACTACAGAGCCATCTCTCCCACCTCAAGAGTGTCTGTTTTTCTAATAGCATGAATCTTGGTGAGCCCTAAATACTTTCAAAATGTGCTTGGTCACAAGAAAAGCTCAGAGTTGATTAGAAGCTTGGAATTTTCAGCTTTACCCTAAACCATGAGGAAGAGGATAAGAAATGGATATTTCATTAATTTTTAATTGATTAATTATAATTAGTCACCATGGCCAGTGATTTAATAATCATGTTTACTTAATGAAACAACTACAAAAATCTCCTAAACAGAGGCCTGCACTTTTCTGAATAGAAACAGAGGAGACGTGGATGGGGTGGGGGTGCTGAGTGAAGGTGAGGAGGGGGTAGGAACTGGGAGAAGAGGAAAAACTGAGGTCGGGATGCAAAATAAATAATTTTTTTTGAAAACTCCCCTAAACAAAGGTATCTGGAAAGCTTCTGAGTTGTCACACACAACCACATGCTAGAAGGACATCTCAATTCAATGATGATAAAGGCTTCAGAGATCTGTTATAGAGCTCATCTTATATATCTCTTCATCTGCCTGTTCATTTGCATCCTTTAGAATAAACTAGAATAGTAAGTATAGCACTTTCTTGAGTTCTGTGCATTGTTAAGCAAATCATGACTCTTAAGAAGAAAAGTCATAGGAATCTCAGACTTTGCTACCAAGTTAGAAGTGTGGGTACACTGCATACCCAGTGCTCCAGCACTGAAATCTAAAGTAAGGATATTTACATGGAAGTGGGCTCTTAAATCTCTGGAGTCTGAAGCTAGCTCTTGATAATTAATGTAAAAATTGAACTGAGTTGTAGGATGCCTAGTTATTGTTGGAGAGTTACGGAAATGGTGATGCTAAAAAGGGGGGTGGTGGAATATATTGTTGTCAGGGAGAGGAAAAAATCCTACTCACTATCCTCAAAAATGCATCGTTCTCAGCAAAATTTTGAGTCCTTCAAATCACCCTTGTGCAGGAGACACACACATATCTGCTGTTGATCAGAGAAATGTAGGGAGGCCCAAAGGCATTTGAGCTGGTTATAGATAAGAAAACCAAGCCATTGTTGCTTGAACCTTCTGTCATATGTCTCTCAGCAGTTTGCACTCATCGCACAGTCACCAACATTCAGTGAAGTCCAGGTCCCTTGAATTTTCGTTTGTCAGTATTTCTTAAAACCTTTATCTCTGTCCCTCTGATGCTACCTTGCGTGTGCTCTCGCTGAACATTGCAGACAGCCTGCCAACTGTAACAAAGGCTTGCTCTTGTCAATCTCCCTCCCCAATACCAAAATGATGGTCTTCCAATGAAACAAGTCTAAGTCTGTCATTTCTGTTTAAAGCTTGCAATGGTAGACAGTGGAGATGGCTCAGGCAGCAACACACCTGCCCCACAAATATGAGGACCTGAGTTCAGATCCCCAGCATCCACGTAAAAGCTAAGCATGTACATACATGTCTGTACTCCACTACTGGAGAGGACACAGGTGTATTGCTGGAGTCCATTGGCCAGTCATCTTAGCCAATTTGTGAACCCTAGGTTCAGTGTAAGACCGTGTCTCAAAAAATAGGGTGGAGAGTGATAGAGGAAAACATCAGATGTTGATCTTTGACCTCTGTATGCAATCATATACAAATACATGTGCACCAGTACCTACATGTGCATAATCACACACACATTGCACACAGCATCTAATGGCCTTTAATAATGTTCATAGTCCCTAGGGAAGCACAAATAATAGATTTAAAAGCCCCTGTTCAGCCCTCTAGTTTCAGTTCCCGCTTCATTACGCATATACTTTGCACTGCGTTTCTTGCAGTTTCCTGGCTAATTTTTGCATCATGTGTTTGAGTTCAACATCTCTTTAACTACTGACTCATACAGCATTTTTTTCTGTTCTTCCTATGCATGAGGCACTGTGCTGAGTAATAGACCGAAAGAGAACAATCCTTCATGTATCTTATAATCCAGTGGGAAAGATAAACACTGAACAATTCAAAAGATAGCTAAACTAGGAAGGAGAAAGACAAAGAGATGGAGCAGGGAGGAATATACAGCCTCCTCATTACTTTTTGTGTGTGCATGTGCATGTTAGAGGCCAAAGGACAATGTAAGGTGTCATTTCTCAAGTGTCTTTCACATTTTCTAGGGTCTCTCACTGCCCTGGAACTTGTGAAGTAGACCAAGATGACTGGCCCATGAGCTTCCACAGCACTGGGATAAGTGTGTATCGTCACATTCAGGTTTTTATTTAAACATGAGCTCTAACTCAGGCACCCATGATTATACAAGGCAAGTACTTTACTGAATAAGCCATCTCCCCAATCCTCATCATTAACCATAACTTTTCATTCAAGACTACAGGAGATGGCACCCAACTCATAGCAACCTGACTTAACTACCCATGGCACACAAACTGAATATACAATTTCATGGTCTTTCTATCACTATATAATAATTAATGTTTTTCTTAACTATCTCCTTCATGAAACCATAACATATTTGTAGGAAGTGACTAGTATTATAGAATTGTCATAATATTTCCATCATATCTGGCATATAGTAGAAATATACTAAAGTTTTTGAATGAATGAAGCCAAATCCCTTAATTTTATTTCAACATCTAAGCTATCATAAAGAGAGCACATGATTTTAATGAATTATAAAAGTTCTCTTTGCAGCCGTAATTTGTATTAACTCTCCTTGGCTGTAGCTTGGGTGTGTTCTTATAGAGAACATGGGCAATTATCACTTTTCATAATTTCCAGGAAAGGAGCATTCTAAGTAATCCTTTCATAATAATTGGGAGGTTTGTGTGTGGGCACTAAGATTATGGAGGGACAGCTTTAGAATGGGAAGGAGGGAAGAGAAGAAACAGTAAGAGAGAAGAAATGTAAAGGACAAGCTACACTGTGTGGGGAAACCTGAGGTGAGAGCTGAAAGAGCTTGGCAGAACCTTAAGAGCAAGCTTGCATTGGATGGCTACTTTCGTTTCAAGTGTGCACATGCCTCTGGAACTCCCTGAAACCTTTTATGGGGGAAACCCCACCTACAGGTTCTAGATGAGAATTTTCTTTAGGCCTCCAGAAATTAGTCCCCTGATGATTCTATTACTCATTTCCTGGAAATGTCATTGCTGGTCTAGCCTGACCTTCAGTGCCTGAAGGACTGAGGACCCATTCAATTCCTAATTCAAGAAGAATGGACAGAAATCACAATCCAATCTTTTCCATCATCTAATTTATTATAAACTCTCCAGAGAGTCTACTGGTCTCTTTTTTTTCATATTCTGGGTAAATCAGCATAAAACCAAAAGCAACTTCATGGCCAGGGTGAAATTTAAATCTATAAAGGACATTCTTCTTAGTTTCTAAAAGCTGTCCTCAGAACTGAAATCTGAAGCAATGCTACACCCTTTCTGGCCTCACAGAAAATCATACCTGTAACCTGAAGCTTGGCACCATCTCTGCTTCCAGTGGCATCGTGATTACCTGTATTTCTTTATTTGTCTCAATGACTCCAGTCTTGTTTTCTCTGTTGCTATTGGTAACAAAAGCTTACCTTCAGGGAAAATATGTTTCTATTACCTTTACCTGTGTGTGATGACTTGGCAAGCAGAAAACCACTTTTGAGAATACTCTGTCCATGATTTCTTACTCTCTCCTGCCAAATTCTGATAACACTTTTCAGGCTGAAAGTGATTCCAGCCTGTGGATTTAAGCTCTACACCTTAGCCAGCAGAAACCAGTTTGTGTCCCACCCAGAAATCCCTACACTACAAGAAGCTGATAATCTACTTTCATGCTTACAGCAGCTTGTATTTTATATGCCATGTTGTAGGCATACTTGTATGTATTTGTAAGAACTGAGGACTCTGGCCTGAATGTTTCAGTAGATGCAGAAAAGCAAGTTCACAGTTGACTTCAGTCAAGCCATTCAATCAGAAGATGACACATCCATCATGACTGTAATAAAGTACATGTGTTGTGAATGACTCATTTATTAACTGTTCCAATGACAGCTTTACATCTAAATACTTAACGTTGTCTTCCACACACCAGATTCATGTTATAGAAACCATAGGTACATGTATAGATTCACCAATTGCTTTACAAATGAAAGAAAATGGAGACAGATATAACAGAGATACAACTTAACCTATATAGTGAAAGCATTTCTTTTAGGTTTTGAGATAGGGTCTCACTCTGTAGCCCTGGCTGGCCTGGAACTTGCTACATAGACCAGGCTAGCCTTGAACTCACAGAGATCTGCCTGACTCTGCCTCCTGAGTACTAGAATGAAAGGCATATACCACTACACCCAGCATTAAAGCATTTTATATAGCTATAAATGTATTGCTTATAGTACTTACTGAAGTAGTAAACCAAGCAACTAATATGGATGTTACTTATTATACAATGACACACAGGTGCTGGGAACCTACAGTAGATTATCACTATCACTTTCATTCTGTCCATATCCTCCCAGAACTTTTGGGATGGTTTTAGTCTTACTAACAGTATGTTTTCATCATGAAATAAGTCCCCCAACATAAATGATTGACTGCTAACATCTAATGAATCTAAGGATTTTGCTCCATTCTCTCATTTCTGGAAAAGATTGCTGTCATTTATTTTCCTGCCTTGGGCAGTTCTGCAACAAGTGAAGCTGTAGTCACAACTTAGCAATGTGGCTCATGTGACTTATCTGAATAGAGTTCCACTTAGCAAAATATCTTCCCATAAATGGAAGTTTAAATATTAAACTGTAGAAAGAATTCAGTAGAAATCTAAGACATAAACTGTCACGGAAATGGTAAGTTTGATGAAACAGAATATCAGTCAGTCAGAATTGCTCAGGAGCTTTAACAAGTTACTTCTAAAATTCCAAGTTGAGCAACAGTTAGAGTCTGTCACAGTTTTGTGAATAGGAGAAAATATGTAAGCACTAAATAGTAGATTGGGGAGAATAGTATATTTGTCCAACACAAATTTGGTTAGTTCTAAATTTACAACTAATCATCAGCTACTGTAGCCACAAACACAGAAAGAGTGAGCTTCTTTGTTTCTACTCTCCAGAGCCTGCACAAATAGTAACTCCTTGATCCCAGGGCCAAAGGGAACAACGAAGGGACTGAGTTTTTTTCCTTTATATTTCAAAGTCAAGTCAGTTGTCAACCAGAGCTTGGTCATGATGTTGAAATGAAGATGTGGTTATAAGTACACATCTTTGATCTCTGAGTAACTTATGAGATGCATACACACACACACACACAAACACACACATGAGCTATGAAGCTATGAAGCACTGACATATAAAAAAAGATCCTGCATATATCTTCATTTCTACCCTGGAGCCTTCTTCAGGCTAACACTCTGATGTGAAAAGCATTTCTATGTGGATTTGCTCAGAAACTGAAAATCTGGCGAGAGGTCTGAAGTATCTGGAAAAAGGAAACAATGTTCTCAACAATGAACAGGCTATATAATAGGCCTCTGGAAATGCTAAGGCAATTGAAAGCACCAAAATCGTTGGCACACCTGAACTACAGGAAATAAGAGAGAAAATAGCTAGAAGGAAAGCTAAGTGTCAGATCACTAGGGTCTTGCAAACCATGTTATTTTCATTTGTATATCCCTTAACCCAAAATAATGGGTTACCAAACTGCCATTTAATGATTATGCTGCACAGATTTAGGCAAATAAATTGGATGCAAGCCAACTAGATTCAGAGAAACCTTTCAGGAGACAATTATAACAGTTTAGGAAAAGAATTATTGTATCTTAGGTAAGGTAAAAGCAGAATAAGTAGATGGCAATGGACAGGAACAGGAGGAAAAAATGGCGTGCTTGTTAAAATATTGAGTACCAGAGATTATACATGAGTTTCTGTTGTGTTAAATTTGGTGGGGCCATTTGCCTAAAAGTGAGAAGCACTGAAAGAGAGTCAGATGTTAAAAGAAAGCACATGGCCGTACTATTAAACATGAGTTGACTTTGAAACTCACATGTTAAGTAGGCCATTGGATGCGATGTATGACTGTTAAAAATTCATGGGTGTATTTTGCCCATATACTTCAAGATTTATATAAAATATTCAAATTCCAAGGAAGATGCACCAGTGATTTTGTGCTCTGTAATGAGATAATTTATAAGAAATACCTCCTATCAGGCCCCACCTAATAATTTTGGATGGGGAATTATATTCCCAATATGTGCCCTTTAGGGAGGGACACATTCAACCATAGAAAATATAATCACTAAAATTGACTAATGCGTAGACCACTAATTTAAAAACTCTTCTCATAAGAGAAGATACAAGAATTTTCCAGCTGGATGTGGTAGTGCACACCTTTAATCCCAGCACTCGAGGGGCAGAGGCAGGCAGATAGATGTCTATGAGTTCAAGGCCAGCCTGGTCTACAGAGTGAGTTCCAGGACAGCCAGGACTGTTACACAGAGAAACCTTGTCTCAAAAAACAAACAAAGAACAGTTTTCCAGGTTATTTCAATCAGCACAAAAGACAAATACAGAAGCATAATAAATTATAGGAAGAAGCATAATATCAAACAGAAAATTCTAGGGCAATCTTATTAATACAGATGCGATATGTTAGCTAAAACATTATCAGACTCCACACTGTGATATATAATAAACATAGTGCAGTATGACTAAGGTGGATCTATTCCAGCAATGTGAAAAGACCAAGCAGACACCATAGCAGGCTGCTCAGTCTTCTCTCAGAGATCAGGCCTCAATTTCAGTTTCCTGAGACTGAGCAAGCAGTTTCTGAGAAGACCATGAACAAAAGACAATCCCTGATGCCCCTGCCAGCAGGGACAGGGAGATAGGGCACACCCCAAGCCTGGGCCACTGAGCCAGCTCCCACAGTCAGTATGTGCTGGGCCAGCCAGCCTCCATAGCTGCTGAAGGACAAAGCCTGGGTCTTGTCCAGGCCTACTGTGTTGCTGAGAATTTATGGGTCTAACTTCTGACATTCCTAAGAGACAGTCTCACAGTAAACTCCCTGATCTTACAGTCTTTCCACCCTTTCTTCTGTAACTCCTTCTTCTGTAACAATTCCTGAGCCTTGGGTATGGGAGTTGTATTATAGATGTGTTCTTTGGTACTGGGCTCCACAACTCTGCATTTTGATTGGTTGTGGTTTTCTGTAATGGTCTCCATCTGTTGCAAAGACAAGTTACCTCAGTGAGGGATGGGGACTACACCTATCTGTGGGCATAAGGACAAATACTTGGAATGTAGTTAGGGGTTATGCTGGTTTAGTAAAGTGGTAGTTGTAGGTTCTCCTCCGAGACCCAGGATTTCACTAGCCCTGAGTAGTTGGGTACATTCCCAATACTAGGCATAATTTCCCACTTTTTTTTTGGTTTGTTTTTTCTTTTTTGAGACTTTTGGCTGCTTCAGTTCTTTGGAAGCTTGCATGGCACTTTCTGGTATCATGAAAAACTATGATTTCAGCTTAGTTTCAGCTCAGGGGCCTCTGGGCCCTGTGTCTAAAGTGGATGTTGTCTTCAACAATAGGAACTTACCTTCCATCTTTGGGGAGGCAGCCAGGGGCATTAGCAATAGCCTTTAATACTTTAGGAGTCTCTTGGACAATCTTTACTAGCAATTGAAAAGAGTGCTTCTTGGGTCTGGTGTTGTCACTTTTGTTAGATTGTCTTTGGCTCTTTGAGAGAGCATTATCAGGCCATTTAAACTTTATATGTGTATTTATTACAAACTTACATGTATTATAGGGTTTTGAGATAGATAGTTAATAGTATGATTCCTTATAATTTTTTCAGATATCCTTACTATTGTTTTATTTTCTTCTTTCCTTCCGTATTTATCAACCTCCCCTGCCCGAATTAGAGCTCCCCTTTTTCCCATTTCTCTCATTAAAAAGACTTATACAATCAGCATTAGACTTTCCTTATAAATGGAATCTAAAAATAATATTTGAAACACACAGAGATAGAAAATAAAATAGTGACAGTTGGGAATGTTGATATACATCTATAATCTCAGTTCTTGGAAGGCTGAGGCAGGAAGATTATCAGTTTGAGGCCAGCTTGAGCTGCATCTTAAGACTCTATCTCAAATAAGCTAAACAACAAATGAGCTAAACAATGGTTTCCAAAGGAAGTGAGGAGGGAAAGAAATGAAGAAGTAAGCATAGAGTACCACATAGCAGATTTATAAGATAAATAAGTCTAGAGATTTAATGTATCACATGAGAACTACAGTCAATAAAATTGTGCTTCACTAAGGATTTTCATTAAGTAGACTTTAATTGCTCTTACAAGAAAACAAATCAACTATGTGATATGATATATGAGTTAACTTCCTTCACTATAATAACCATTTTACTATTTCTATATCTATATATCCCATAATATTGTGTTATAAGATAAAATCTGCAGTTAAATTTATCTTAAAATTTTAAAATGAAATGGAACTTTTTCCATGTAAATTTTTGCCATATATATTTTTGGTGTCTCAGATACTTTTGAGTCACAAATTTTCTTCTACATGTTTAAAATTTTTTATCAATATTAGGATCTTTATAAGACATTGGCAGTCTTGGATGTGTATATGACAAAATGGAAAACTTTAAAAGGCAAAAACAAAAGAAAACCAACATTAATAAGCATATACTTTACGGTAAAAGTATCAATTGAACTAATTAATCATTTATTAAAGTTTTACTTATCTTTATGTCTCTGTGTATGTGTAAGTATGTGGCCCATTATGTGTGCATGTCCTTATAGAGGCCAGAAGAGGGTATCAGATCCTTGGAAGCTGGAATGTCAGGCAGTTGTGAGCTTCTAGACACTGAGTGATGGCAGTGGAACTTGAATCCTCTGGAAGAACAGCAAGCATCCTTAATGGCTGAGCCATCTCTCCAGCCCCAGTAACAGTTCTACATATTTCAGTGAAACTGTTCAGTTGCCTTTTGCTGTGTAACAAGTTAAACTTTGATAATACAAAAAAAATTTTCACAAATTTGTGGGCTGGGGAACAATGGGGATGAGTCTTCTATGTTCCACAATAACTAGGGAAGGTCTAAGCTAAAGTAACTTGAACAGGTAGAACCTGTTTTGGCTGTTCTAGATCCAGAAGCCTGGGAATGAGGCTTTAGCTATTAGCTAGGTAATATGATTATTTTTGATGTCACATCTGCTGGAGTTGGAATGTCTGAAGTGACATTTATCACTTACATGCCAATGACTGAAGATCTGAAATAGCTGTCTTTATCTAGGTATCCCTGTTTCCATATGGAACATGTCCCCATGGCTGTCCTAGTGCTATGGTTTGAATATGAAATGTTTCCTCCAAAATGTGTGTGTGTGTGTGTGTGTGTGTGTGTGTGTGTGTGTGTGTGTGTTGAAGGCTTGGATCCCACATGATACAATTATTTTGAGAATTTCTAGAAACTTTTTAAGGTAAAGCTTAGCTGGAGGAAGTAGGTCACTAGAGGCATGTTATTAAGGGCTATATCTTGTCTCAGACTTTCCTCTATATCACTGTCTGCTTCTTATTGGCCATAAAGTGAGCAACCTTCTCCTCCTCTTGCTCTTGTTGCTCTTCCTTCTTCTTCTCCTCCTCTTCCTCATGCACTCCAACCACCATGATGTTCAGCCTCATTTGAGCCCAAAGTAATAGACCTAGTCAACCATGAACAAATATTTAGGAAATTATGAGTCAAAATGAATAGTTTTCCTCTTTAAGTTGTTCTATCAGTTATTTTGGCCACAGGTATGGAAAGATAACATACATACCTCAACTACTTCACAGAATGGAGGAATCAAGCTAGATGAACTCATTATATGATAACTGTACCCATCCTGCCTATAATGTATGTGGTAGTTTGAACAGGCCGAGCCCCATAGGCTTTGAATAATATGAACCCCATAGACTCACATATTTGAATGTTTAGGGAGTGGAAATATTGTTGGAGTAGGTGTGTCATTGTTGGAGAAAGTGTGTCACTGAGGGGTGGGCTTTGAGCTTTCGAAGCCCAAGCCAGGCCCAGCAGCTCACTTTTTTTCTTGTTGCCTGCAGATCCAGATGTAGAACTCTCAGTTCCTTCCCTAGCACCAGGTCTGCCTGTGTGCTGCCATGCTCCCCACCATGGCAATAATGGACTAAACCTATAAAACTGTAAGCAAGCCCCAATTAAATACTTTCTTTTATAAGAGTTGCTGTGGTCTATTCCCAGAGAGGCTAGGTAACAAGGAGGGCTCGTGGTGGGGGCACCCAGATCTCCCTGGCAAGGGGAAATAGAAGAGATTTTGTGAGTGGACTAAGGACAGATTGAAATGGGAACATGAGTGATCAAGTTGTCAGGGAGGGGAATTGGGGAAAGAGTACTGAGGGAAACAACTGGAAAGGTGAGGTGCATTTCAGAGTCAGGTAAAAACCTAGTGCAAGGTAATCTCCCAGAAATCTACAAGGAAGACCCTAGTTCAGACTCTTAGTAATAGCAGATACATAGCCTGATCTGGCCATCTTCTGTGACCAGATTGGTGCCTAGCCCAATTGTTATCAGAGAGGCTTCATCTAGCAACTGATGGAAACAAATGCAGACCCACAGTCAAACATTAGGTGGAGTTCTGGAAATCCTGCAGAAGAGGGGGAGAAAGGATCATAGGAGCCAGAAGGGTCAAGGACACCAGAAGAAAACTCATAGAATCAACTAATCTGGCCTCATAGTGGTTCACAGAGACTGAACTGACAACCAGGGAGCCTGCATGGAACTGACCTGGGCACTCTGCATATATAATACAGTTGGGCAGCTTGGTCCTCTTGTGGAACTTCTAACAGTGGGAGCAGAGGCTGTCTCTGACTCTTATACAGGCTCTTTGGTCCCTACTCCTCATACTGGGTCACCTTGTCCAGCCTTAATACATGGGGAGGTGCTTAGTCTTACTGCAACTTGATATGCCATGTTTTGTTGATACTCATGAGAGACCTGCCCTTTTGTAAACAGAAACAGAGGAAGAGTGCATTGTGGGGTAGGAACAGAGAGAGGATGGGGAGAGGGACTAGGAGGAGAGGAGGGAGGGAAAAATGCAGCTAGGAAATAAATAAATTTTTAAAAAAGAAAAAAAATGCTGTTGTCATGTTGTCTCTTCATAGAACACTGACTAAGACAGAAGTTGGTGCCAGGAGTAGTGTATTGCTGTGACAGACCTAATCATGCTGCTTGTTGGAAAATGTGGACTTTGTAACTTTGAGTTAGCAGTTGAATGTTTAAAGCCAGGCTTAATGGGCCATAGTAACAGTGCTGAAAGTAATGTAGATTATGAGGACCCAGTTCAAGAGGTTTCAGAAGAGGAGAATGTTAGTAAGTGGCTTAGAGACTGTTCTTGTGATATTTTGGTCAAGAATGTGGCTAATTTCTGCCCTTATCCAAAAAAAAATCTACCTAAAGCTAAGTTGAAGCACTTTAGATTAATGGTACTGGCAAAGGTGATATTAAGACACAGATTGTGTTGTGTGGTTATTAGCGATCACTCTTATGCAGATCTGTAAAGGAGCAAGCTGGATAAAGATAAATACAAAACATAAAGTTTGAGGATAAAAGGAGCATCAGCAAGTTTAATGGGCCTAAATCTAGTGCTCAAGGACATAAAAAGTTTAATGAGAAGCCTGAGGCTAAATGGAATAAAGGAAGTGGTAATCTCAAGGCAAGACCCCACCCAGCTAAGCTTCCAATTTGTGAAAAGGAATTAAAGAAAAGCTTAAGCACCAAAGGAAAGAAAATATTGAAAACAAAAAGCTGGTGAAAATGTACTTGAACTAGGGGGCCAAGTTCTAGCCCCAGAAAGCAGAAGAACTTGGCAGCTTTGGCCATGTGGTTTGGGCTTTAGACTCAAGGATAAAAAGAAAGGAATTGTGGAATCTCCCTCTATGACTAAGGAAAGCCTCTGAGGCCAGGCACATGTCAGAGGTGTCCCTAAATGGAGGCCCGGAGAGGCCATTGCATGAAGCTATGAAGGTGAAGCCTGGGTTTCCTTGGAGATCCCAAGATGTTAAAGATGCTAGAGTCATGAGATACCTTCCAAGGAGAGCTGCTAACAGGAAGTGAAACCAGCCCAAGAAAAAGAATTGTGTTGCAGTCAACAAAGCTGAAAGAAGCTGGAGATCTGAAGAGCATCTGGTATCAGACATGGATATGCAGAATTAGGAGTTGTCCTGACAGTTTTAGGTCTTGCTTTGTTCCAGTATTTCCTTACTATGTTCTCTTCCCTCCCTTTTGGAATGATAACACATTTTCTGTGTCCTTGTATGTTGGAAGTATGTGATCTGGTTTTGGATTTTGATTTTACAGGGGGTTACTGTTAAGAGATTGCCATGAGTCTCAAAAGAAACTTTTGACTTTGGACTTTTAAACAGTGTTGAGACTGTTACAGACTATAGGGACATTTGAAGTTGGACTGAATGCATTTTTGCATTATGATATTGCTACAAGCATATGGGGGCCAGGGGGTAAAACATGGTAGTTTAAATAAGAATGTACCCATAGGATCATATATTTGAATGTTTAGGAAGTAGAAATATTATTGGAGCAGGTATGGCCTTGTTGAAGAAAGGGTGTCACTGGGGGTGGGCTTTGAGGTTTCAGAAGCCCAAGCCAGGCTCAGCAGCTCTCTCTTCCTGCTGCCTGCTGACGCAGATGTAGAACTCTTAGCTCCTTTTCCAGCACCATGTCTGCCTGTGTCCTGCTCCCTGTCGTGACAATAATGGACTTAACCTCTGAAACTCTAATCAATCCCAAGTTAAATGCTTACTTTTATAAGAGTTGCTATGGTCATAGTGTCTGTTCTAAGCAATAGAACACTGACTAAAACAGTATATGTAGAGCAGCAAGCCTTCTTATAAGTCACCCCGCATAATATCCACCACATTCTACTAGTGAAAAATGGGTCAGAGTCTCATTTCAGATTCTGAGGGTGGAGGAATAAATGTCCCCTCTTCATGGAAGAATAGCTGGTGTAAGAAGGACACTTGAAAGTTGTTACTGTGGAAACTATGATTATTTCATAATAGATAAGTCAAATAAGCTGGGATTATTTATCAAATAAACAAGCAAGGAAGTAACTAAACAATGTGAAATACCAACTCAGGTTATTGAAAGTTCAGAGATTTTAGTCCTTTATCTTGTAGCCTGTATGAAATCAGTGCATATATATTCATTTCTTAGATGCTCTGCTTCTCAAAGTCCATGATTTGAAATAATTTGACAAACATGACAAAATAAATTTCCTTTGGTGAATCAAAATGTACTTAATTTATAAAAAGTACTAAGATATTTGTTTTAAGTCATGTTTGACTAAGGAATCTCATTTTAAATGTTAGATCTATTAACACCATGTTCATAGAACATGCCTTCATAAGAAAGAAAGTATGCTGCTGTTGAAAATATAAAACATATTATTAAATGCAGAATCTTATTTAATGAGTACCCTCAAATTGTCAAAATTACATAGTATAGTTATTTTCACGATCAGATTAACCATCTCTGTTGCCACTAATTTGCTGATGTATATACAGCCAATTTTACTGAAAAAGAAATATTATGTGACTGTAATATTTAAGTCTTTGCCAACATACCAGTGAAAAATGTCAATTATAATTTTTGTCTGTTCGAATAATTCAGTTCTTTATTTTTAATAGCTACAAAATGCTACATGTTAATAAAGGTTTTACAAGTCAAATTTACTTTCACTATACTGAAGATAATGTTGCTTACAGTGAAGAGAATTTTGTTAAATATGTCTTCTTTACACTCAGGTAATTTGAGACAATCTCGAGCACTTTCTGTATTTCAAGCCCTATTATGAATACGTGCATGTATATGCGGGGTGAGGGATATTGTGTCATACCACTAGATATCAGAAATTTAGATACAACTTGGAGAAGAGATACTTGCTGTGGGATGGTCTGTGTGTCAAATGTGTTGCTCTGATTGGTCAATAAATAAAACACTGATTGACCAGTAGCCAGGCAGGAAGTATAGGCGTGACTAACAGACAGGAGAATTGAGAGAACAGGAAGGCAGAGGGAGGCAAGAAAAGTTAGCAAGAAGCCTGCCACGGCCAAACAGTTTAAATAATATAAGTGTCTGTGTGTTTATTTTATAAGTGGGCTGTTGGACTGCCAGGGCTTGGCGGGACCTGGAGAGAAAACTCTCCAGCTACAGATACTTAAACAATTAAATAAAACTATATAACAATAGAGTAAATTGTATAAAATCTTTGGTCAAATGGCTCCTTTAGTCAAAATACATTAACAAAAGGAAGGAAGTGTAAGGGTTGAGAAACTGAAGCAGCTTTCACGGCGGGAGAGGTGAGAGCTCTCAGTAGATGTCACATCACTCCTGAATTGGCAAAGAAGAGAAATGAGCATCTGGCCAACAAAGCATGATTAAAGCTAAGTGCAGTAAATCCCATTTGCTCTCCAAATGGAAGCCCTTGAAAACATGGGCAATTTTCTAGCCTCTTTTACCTGTCTCCACCTCATTCTGCTTGTTTGTCCCTTCATGGCTCATTAAAACGCAGTTGGCAGCTGTGCTTGTTCAGCCCTCGGTTCTCAGTCACCCAGAGCCAGCTTGAGTATCTGCTCTTCCATTAAACAAAGCTTCTCAATAAGAAGTTTTTAAATGTGTTTACATAAACTTTCTATAAAGAAGTCCTCCAGGCAAAAAGCTTTACAAAATAATGGGCTTTCGATTACCCTAGGGGGACAACATATGCTAAAGTTCCTGTTCTTCACTCATTTATTGACTTGTCACATTTCTCTCGGACTTCTTGCAACACTATTCAGTACCTTCTTGGCTAGAGGCTTGTCTATTATCAGAAATGTGACATTTTGGATCCCTGATGGAAGTAATTGTTCTTTTGCTTAAAGATGGAGTTGAAAATATCTCGCCACTCCTATGTTTCATACCTTACCTCCTATGAAACACCATTAGACCTCTCTTCTGGGTACCACAAGCAGTAGCACTTGGGTAATATTCCTAAGGAAACTTTTTGTGCTCATGCTCAGTATATCACACAGATGTCTGTTCATGCATTTCCAGCCCTATTTGCAGTAAAGAGAATCTGAGAGATGATCCGTACATTTGGACTACTTAAATAGTTAATCCTGTACCAGAGAAAACCACACTGGGCTCCAGACAGTATCATTTGGAATAATTCCCACTTCCTCCACTTCTTGCTTTTTCCAAGTTCACCCAGCAGCAATTCTGAGTTCCTGTAGGAGAACTACCAACAAGATAATACCAACCTGAGTCTATGAAATATTGTTATTTCTCTTACAAATTTATAAATTGATATTCTACTTTTATGTGTGTATACACATATATGTATATGTAATTCTATAAGCTATTATAGTGTATTAAATTGAATAATGCCTTACTAGGCTATCAGGAGCTCATCTCTAGGATCTGTAAACATGACATTTTTGTGAAGAAAGCATATTTGCAAGTGTGATTTAGTAAAAAAAAAAAACTTGAAATGGAAAGACAATCTTGCATTATCTATGTGATCCCTAAATGCAATCATCAGGTATTTGTTCATTACTATCCTAGAGAACGCAGAGCATTTCAGCAGGTCCCATGTTTTGGACTGCATTGCTGCATTAAATTCTCTTAAAGTCTCACTCTGGTAACTGGGACCATTCAGAGATGGAAGTGCATTCTGAACAGAGAACTGTGAGCCTGAACTAGGACCTACATGATACCTAGCCCCAGTTTCTCTCCATTAGTCTTGGCTTACCTAGCACACCAGTTGAAGATAACATTGGGATTTGTGCCTTAAGGTTGTATTGGGATCTCACAGCTTGGCTTTAAGTTCTAAGAGATGCCTAGCAAATAATTTACTCCTGCTGGTCTATACAATCTTTCATATTTTTAAAATATGTACCAGTTTCTAACACAGCAATTGGAAGCTGGTATTCACAAGTGCCCTATACATGGTAAAGTCTCATAAGTTGTGATAGAATTAAATCTATGGTATTATGAGCCTCATTAGCAAGAATGGACCACCACAATGGTCCTGACAAGTTCAGAGTTCTAGGGATACTAATGATTACCACTAACATGTGGCCTTGAACTCTACATGAGCTTGCGCATTGGCTCTTACCCATCTGTATTCTGACCACAGTGTCACCTCCCATTTATAGTGAATGAAGATATTAAGAGTGGTGGCAGATATGCTTTAGCCTATGAACATTCTCAAAGCTATCCAAAAGTAGTCACAAAACCTTCTTCATAGGTTTTGTGCCAAGTGTCAGACAGTCATTTTATGTCCTCTAAGGGCTTTTTAACCTTTTGCTCTGCAATGCCAAAGGACATTTCTGATCATTATCTTTTCTTACCTTCAATATATTGATATGCTGACATTATGTTCTCTTTTCTTTTTCCCAGAGCTGGCTAGGGAACCCAGGGCCTCATGCTTGCTAGGACAGTGCTCTAGTAATAAACTACATCTTCTTGGAAGTCTTTAGCAATACAGAATAGGTGGTATATATTCTGTTCATGAATAGCACCACTGTTCCCAATCAGCCTACAAAAATTCATGCTTATCCTTCTGTCTGTCATCAGTGCATGGAAGGAAGGGCTGTCGTTAAAATTAAAACATATTGCACTACTATAAGAATGGAGGAATAAATCCGGAAGAGTTCAAATTAATCTTTGGTGACACTATGTTGCTTCACATTTATATTATACTTACATTTTCCCACATATCTTGAGACATGTATTTGTGACCATAAAAAGGGACAAATTATAGCAACAATGCCTAAGGGAGCAATTGGAAGTCAGTTCTCACAGGTGCTGCCTGCATGATGAAGCCTCATAAGTAGTGATAGAACTAAACACATAGTGTTGGGAACCTGCAGTAGCAAGAAGCTATGTATCACTCCAGCCCAATAGGTTTCAAAGAGCCACAGCACGTGTACATATTGATTATGGGAAGTAGGAAGTTTATCAGGAAACGCACAGTTAATAAGGAATATACATAAAGAGTGTAAAGAGTGGCCTCTGGACAAGGAAAACCAAAACTTAAACACTGTATGCACCAATTAAAGGTGAAACAAATATGCAAGTACCTTTTTCCAAAGCATTATTATAAAGTCTCTTCAATAAATCACTGTTCCAGGTGTTGCTCTTGTTCTAGCAATAATAACTTTGTTGGCTTTAAAATGTGTTTTGGTTTACTTACACAAGATTGTAAGACAGAAAGGAAAAAGGCTGTGTATGCTGTGAGGCTGAATAACTTTCAGGATAATTAAGTTTTGTATAAAGGAAAGGGGGATCTGTGGAAGCATTTCCTCTGGGGTACTCCTGACCAAGCTCCAGAAAGTAGCACCTAGTCCTAATCTATCTTTTGTTTAGCAGATAAGATACCCTTTGTTTCTCTTGTCGCCCTAAGTGAATCTTGTCCGAGAGTCTCCCAAGGATACAAAGTCTATGCAAAATTTGGTTCAGGAAACTTGGAAAACTGTGGTACCTGATGAATCAAGAAATTTGTACTTGGTGTTGTATTTTTGGAAGCTTTTTCAGGTTGTTTTGAACATATGGAAATCAACTGGCTAAAGTGTAAATATGGAGAAAAAGAAAAATGCCCTTGGCAAAGGGAAAGATCTTCAGTCCTTAGAGGCTGGATTCCACTGCAGCAGCAAAAGACTAGATCCAGTCTTTGAAAAATAAATAAATAAATCACTGCTCCATAGGAATGAGTACAATTTTAAATGTTTTATTTTGTTTATGTATTCATTGACTGATTGCAGTGCAAGGGAACAGACCCAGGATCTTGCACATACTAAGTAAGTGCTTGGCCACTGAGCTACAGCCACAGCCCATGGACCAACACACCTTTGCAGTATACTTTTAAAATCAGATCATTTATATACACAAGGTACACACACACACACACACACACACACACACACACACACACACACTACGGATCCAAGGCTCCCACACACCCTAGAAGCAACTCTGTATGTATTACCTCATTTAATACCATAAAGTAGGTATTATGAATCACATTAAAAAATTAGAAAACCATGATTCAGGGAAAAAATTAAATTTCCTAAGTGTTGTGGAACAATCTTTTTGTACACTGTGAAGATGTGTTGCTCCCATTGGTTTAATAAAGAGCTAAATGATCAATACATAGGGAGGAAGATGTCAGGTGGGACTTGTGGACAAGGAGAGAGCTCTTTGGGATGAAGGGTATAGTCACTAGGAGACATGGAGAGAAGCAAGATGAACTTGCCATACTGAAAAAAGGTACCAAGCCACATGGTAGCCGGTTGCAGTGGTGCACACCTTTAATTCCAGCACTTGCGAGGCAGAGCCAGGAAGATCTCTGTGAGTCCCAGGCCAGTCTGGTCTACAGAGTAAGATCCAGGACAGGCACCAAAACTACACAGAGAAACCCTGTCTCGAAAAACCAAAATAATAATAATAATAATAATAATAATAATGATAATAATAATAATAAAAGGGTTAATTTCAGTTGTAAAAGCTAGTTAGTAACAAGCTATTGGTCAAGTATTTATAATTAATAATAAGTCTCTGTGTGGTTATTTGAGAGCTGGCTGGTAGGACAGAAAATTCTGCCACACCCAAGATCATATAGCTAATAAGACATTGTAACTCGAATTGCTAAATGGTCTTATTAATAAAAAACCCAGAGCCAGATATTGGGGTAAAAGCCAAAAGATCAGAGGGATAGAACAAACCAGCTACAAGTTCTTACTGCTAGGAAATCCTCAGCCCAAGAGAGAGCTACTTCCTGTATACTCACGCCTATATACCTTTCTGTGCCCTGCCATCTTACTTCCTCTCTCCACCCAGCTACATCACTTCCTCTTTCTGCCCAGCTCTATTACCTCCTGTCTGTCTGTACAGACCCCCAGACCTCTATGGTTAACTAGTGCTGGCATTAAAGGCATGTGCTACCACGCCTGGCTCTGTTTCCAGTGGGGTCTTGAACTCACAGAGATCTGGATGAATCTCTGCCTCCCGAATGCTAGGATTAAAGGTATGTGCTACCACTGCCTGACCTCTATGTTTAATATAGTGGCTGGCTTTTTCCTCAGATTCCCAGGCAAGCTTTACTTGTTAGAGCATAAATAAAATATCACCACAAGACATGAAACCAGATTTGAGACTCAGGCCTGATAAAAACAGTTTGTTTGTACATGATATCAGTATATAGTACAGATTATAAGCCACCATGCTCAGCTTCTAAATGCACCTATAAGAAACATCCATGTTGAAGGCCCAACACAGGTCTTCTGAATCTGTCAAAGACGCATTTGTTGGAAGGGTTCTGAGTTTATCCTACCCAAGCCAACATTACATGGCCAATACCTGGCAATGCTCTCGCCCCACTCCAGTGAATGTATCATGTGTGCATAAGGAGAGTTGATAGTCTGCTACTATAGAATGGAAAGTTCTACATACATATGTCAAGTACATTTGGCCCAAAGTGTAGTTCAAGTCTAGTACTTCCTTATGCAGTTCCTGTCTGGTTTACCTATCCATTGGTGAAATTGAGTATCCAAATTGCAAATTGCCCCACTACTGTCATATTGCTCTCCATTTTTTCATGGGTACTCATATTTGCTTTATATGTCTAACTGCTCTGGTGCTGCATATTTATATCATTGTTAGATTTTCTTGATCAATTGGGCTCTTTAACACTAAATAGTGACCTTGTTTGTCATATGACAACTTATGATTTGTGACTTTAAATTGCATTTCCTTGATAACTGCTGATATTAACTATATTTCCATATTCTTATTTACCATTCATATATTATTTTGGGACTAGGGATGTAACTCAGTAGTAGGAAACTTGCCTAGGATGCAAGAGGTTGTAGGTTCAATCAACAGCTCAAAAAAACTCACATATATCATCTTTGGTAAAGAATTTATTCAAATATTTTGCCAATGTTTTGATAGGGTGGTCTTCTCATTGTTGAATTTTCAATGTTCTGAATATAAAGGCTTTGTTAGCTTGTTCTTGGGTATCTGTGATGGCTGTAGAGACAAGAATCTACAGATGGATACTCAAGTTTCTTGTTCAAAATAGTGTGGTATTTTTCATAGAACCTATATGCAACCTCCAATATACATTAAAGTATCTCTATGTTACTTATAATGACTAATATAAGTTTTTAAAAGGTCACTACACACTCAATCCAGATGCAATTTTTAAAATAACACTTTCAGGGACTAAGGATATAGCTTCATAGTTGAGTGCCTATCTGGCATTTGTAGACCCTGGGTTCAATGCTTAACACTACAATCAATCAATCGATCAATGGGTATTTTCAATTCACAGTTGGTTGAATCCACAGTTGTGTGAAATCCACAGATATGGAGGCCCAAGAATATTTGTCTTTTTCTTATCCCAGTAGGGCATAGTAAAGGTGGCTTTTAAGTGTGCCTTGTCTTCAACTTTCTGTTGGATCCTCTTGAATCTCCCCCTGTAAATGCTTATGGTTTCCCAATCTGCTTTCAGTATTTGAAGAGTGTGTGCAATTCACCTACAGCTCTCTCATTTTCAATGTCCTCCTATTAAATTTTGGCTTGACTTCTGTGTACCTCAGCCAGAACCCCAGTACAACAGAGCTGCGTGTTTCCCCACTCAGTCTCTACAAGACTTGTTCTTTACATTGGGCAGTGTTCCAAATCAAATCAGCCTTCTTGAGTAGAGTCTGGATTCAAAGAACATCACACCTTTCTAGGAAGTGATGTAAGTGTATAATTCACAAAAATGACTGGATCAAGTATTCAAATAAGGAAGTAGGAAGAAAGGGGAAAAAATAAAATATTAATTACATGTATTCAAATGCAGATCAAGATAGACATACCTATAGAGCAACAGACTTTCATGCCAGTAACTTTCATTGCAGGTTACATTAAAGTTATCACCAACCTGGAGTGTATTTGTAGATGTGTATAAATATATGATCTTTTAATATTGTAACATGACACAGATTAATTAATTTGGAGTCTGCACAGATGGTTCATGATTCAGTGAGTTTTTAACCACTGCTGTGAACAGTGGCCACTGATATATGGTATAAAACTTAGCTATGTTTATTTATTTTCTGCAGAGATGGTAGACTTCCCAAAACATTATATCTATCAATAATATCCAGAGCCCACAACACAGCTGCTTCTGTTTTTAACCAAGCATGCAAATTAGTTGGAAAATCACTTGTGTGTCTGCTTGTCTTCTTTGCATGGCAGCAATTTTTGGTCTACCTCAGCTCTGGTTATCTCATTTTAAAGGTCAAATACTGTTGATTTCTTCAGTTGCCCATTTTTGGTAACAAGCCAACCTAACCAAGCATGACATATTCCATTCACTGAATATGAAAGGCCTTTTCTATATGCTTCCCAAGTCAGACTTTCCTTGATTTTTCTAATTCCCTCCTGGAGTTACACTTATCTGACTGTCAGTTCTTTTACTGGTGCATTGTACCTTTGTTTATTTCTTCATTTTATTTTGCTTATTTTCTTTCTTCACCACTCTCCTACCTTATTTTATGTGCCCAATCCCAGCAAACAGAGGAACTAGAAAGCACAGTAGCATAACCTGATACCACAGAAGTATTAGGAGTGACTACTAATGAGTCTTTGGACAACCTTCTCTGGACACGTGCTTTACCACTCAGGGTTAAATGAAGTCTGTGCTTTAATATAGAATGGTCCCGTCTTAGGGTTTCTGTTGCTGTGAAGAGACACCACGATCACAGCAACTCTTATAATTGGGGTGGCTCACTTAGAGTTCAGAGGTTTAGTCCATTATCATCATGGCAGAAAGCAAGGCAGCATGCTGGTAGACATGGTGCTAGAGAAGGAGCTGAGAGTCCCACATCTTGATCTACAGGCAACAAGAAGTGATCTGAGACACTGGGTATGGCTTAAGCATATATGAGACCTCAAAGCGTACCCTTCCCCAGTGATACACTTGGAGGCAACAAAGCCACAACTACTCCAACAAAGCCACATCTCCTAATAGTGTCACTCCCTTTGGGGGCCATTTTCTTTCAAACCACCACAGGTGCCATCTTGATTCCTGACTACCTTTGACTTCTGGCCCATATCCAAAAAATTTCTTTCTATCCCATACACTTGCCCTGACCACTCCTGGTTTGGGAAGTATTTTTTCTCCAACTAATACCTTTGAATACAATTTTCATACTATGTTGCTTCAGAATATAGAAAGCCAGCCTAATCAGTGCTGATGGATCATGGTGTTTTCTAGCCAAATGTCTAATTGAGTTGATTTCTATGAGATTTTACAGCCACCTATTGAACTGCAAATTTTAAAATCTTGTAATTACATCTTTGCTATAGGATGGTCTGTATGTCAAATTACTCTGATTGGTCAATAAATAAAACACTGATTGGCCAGTGGCTAGGCAGGAAGTATAGGCGGGACTAACAGAGAGGAGAAAAGAGGAGGAAGGTGGAAGGAGACACTGCCAGCCACTGCCAGGACAAGCAGCATGTAAAGATGCCGGCAAGCCACGAGCCACGTGGCAAGGTATAGATTTATACAAATGGGTTAATTTAAGATGTAAGGACAGTTAGCAAGAAGCCTGCCACGGCCATACAGTTTGTAAGCAATATAAGTCTCTGTGTTTACTTGGTTGGGTCTGAGTGGCTGTGGGACTGACAGGTGATAGAGATTTATCCTGATCCAGGGCCAGGCAGGAAAACTCTAGCAACAAATGGTGCCCAACGTGGGGCAGGAATTTCCACTTAAAACCTGAGAAAGCGTAAAAAGAAGATTCTAAAACGGAGCTAAAACAGCTTTCTAGTTGTCTTTCTCAAGTTAGCCACAGCCTGCAGGCTTGAGCTACTGTATGGCTGGTTCCTGGCGTGCATGTTTGACCTGCAGTATGGCAGGAATGAGGCATCTGCAAGTGGCACACTAAGCTGAGTGGTGGATTTAGCCTTTGCTAGTACAAAACAAAAAAAAAAGAGGTTTCTGGGCTAAACTCTGCTTTGATAGAAGCATAGACCCACGAAGGCTCCCAGAGCTGAGAGTAAATGTATCACCGCCATGTTGGGAAGCTGAGGTGGGCGGAGCCAGCAGCCACAGCACCGTTTCAGTCTTAGAAATGCTGCAGTTTAAAGTAACAGGTTCACAATAAGACAGATTCAGATGGAACAAGACTTTAAATGCTTTAAAATGTGTGTAAAAATGTACGTAGGCTTCAAAGAGAGAGAAAAAGAAATATATACAGTTATATAAAGAAATAGATAGTTTTGAAAAATAAAGTCTTTAAAGAGACAGTAAAGGTAGTATAAAATATAAGCCACGTAAAGATGGATATCATACAGAGAATCTGCATTGTGTTGTCTTTGGGATTCTTAACTGCAGAGAGATATTTGTAAAGGAAGCTGAGTTAAACCAATATGTATATTTTAAAGATACCTTGACTTCAAAATTTGGATGTAAGGATATGTTGCTTTGGAAAGGAAGCTCTGCTTTTGTTTCCACAGAAAGCCAGAGGCTATGGATTTGTTCCAGATTAAGATACATCAGGTTTGACCAGCCAAGACCACCTGAAAGGTCTCCGATGACACCAAGGCCCAGATGATCAAACATCCAGAACCGTTTCAAGGCAACTGGCTCAGACAATACACCCTCACGGACTATTCCATAATCCTAAAATTTTCTTTGTGTCCCCATAAGATACAGCGCCCCCCTCCAGCAGGAAGTAGTAAGAGAAGCTACGCCCAAATTCTCAAATATACCAAGCTGACTTTGGAGATGTGTAAAAGTTAAAACTTTCCTCTTTAAAAAAAAGGGGGGGGTAAGTGCTGTAGGATGGTCTGTATGTCAAATTACTCTGATTGGTCAATAAATAAAACACTGATTGGCCAGTGGCTAGGCAGGAAGTATAGGCGGGACTAACAGAGAGGAGAAAAGAGGAGGAAGGTGGAAGGAGACACAGCCAGCCACCGCCAGGACAAGCAGCATGTAAAGATGCCGGTAAGCCACGAGCCATGTGGCAAGACATAGATTTATAGAAATGGATTAATTTAAGATATAAGGACAGTTAGCAAGAAGCCTGCCACGGCCATACAGTTTGTAAGCAATATAAGTCTCTGTGTTTACTTGGTTGGGTCTGAGCGGCTGTGGGACTGGTAGGTGAGAGAGATTTGTCCTGACTGTGGGCCTGGCAGGAAAACTCTAGCAACACACCTTTGTTTTCTACTACCAGCCAAATAAAACCAACAAACATCATGTATTCTTTTTTCCTTTTACAAAAATTTAACCTGTTGATAACAAAGAAAATAAAGTATAACCTCCTCCCACAATGTCCCAAGTAACACAAAAGGGTGATGTCTACTAGAATAACAGCTTTATTTGCATTGTTAAAAGGCATAAAATTATTCAGACACATGCATGTGCCACATTTCCACATATATGAGTTAAGTGATTTCCAGCTGAGGTGGCAATCATTTCTTCTACCTAAAGTTTAGCAGAGAATCAAGATCTACTCAACTTTTCTGCGCTATTTAATTCCTGGCACACACCAAACTTATGTTGAAAAGATTTCATGTGGTACATGTAAAATAAAGTGTTCTTATTGTCATATGAGTTCCTGTACCACTGAGATTAAGTACTTAGCCAAATCAAGTGCACATGAGAATGAGCAAAACAAAGCGACTAGCATTTAAGGTCTTCAGTCAAAGAAGACTAGGAGAAATTCCCAAGATAACTTTGGGACTCTAGCTGCTCTATTATGAGTTATAAGCAAAGCAAAAAATACCAGCAAAGCAGTATGAACTTCCTGCCAAAAGAAAGCAGACAAAATTACAAGATTCTGTGTCCTAGCTGCTTAATATGGAGTTTTTAAAAGTAAAGATTTTTTGAGACAACAGAAAGAGGCCTTCTTTGTCCATAAGGTAAGTACTATAAGCAGGCTATGTAGGCATGAATTCTGACTCTAAGACATTTTATCTGTGTGGTCCTTGGCAAATTGCTTTATCTTAGTCTATGTTTTTTTTTGGTGAAAATGTATACACAAAAACTAATTCTGAGATTGTAATAAGGGTCGGATAAAATAGCTCATCAAAAAAGATTAGCATAGTACCTGCTATAAAGTAAAAACAGCATTAATTTTTAGCTATGGTTATAATCATGGTTATTACAGTGAAATGTTGGTCTTTTTGAACTTAGATTTATTTTGGTCAAAAACTTCAGAAGGTTCAGTCCATGGTTGCTTTGTCTCATCTACTTGAGCACAACACCGTGTGGGAAGAAGAAGATTGGAAAAGAGAGAGAGAGAGAGAGAGAGAGAGAGAGAGAGAGAGAGAGAGAGAGAGAGAGAGAGAGAGAGAGAGAGAACAAGAGCTGTTCACTTCCTGGTTGACCAGAAAATAGTATAACAGGAAGAAGCTAAGGGTAATATATCCCCAAAACTTTCCCTTAAGGACATACTTTCTCCAGTCAGGTACAGCTTTCCAAGGTTTTCACAACATCCCCAAATGGTGTCACTAGCTCAGGGGCAAAGTATTCAAAACATGAACCTATGAAAGACATTTCATATTCAAAATATGATATTCTTCCCCCGGACCCCAGAGGCTCATAGCTATCTTATAATGCAAAATGTACTTGGTTTAACTTCTATTATCCAAAGTCTTAAGAATACCAATATTATTTTAAAGCCCAAGTTCAAAGTCTTTACTGAGACTCAAAGCAATCTCTTAGCCACTGTAAAGATCAAAAGGAAAATAGCATATTTCCAATCCACCAGGGCATAGAGTAATATTCCCATTCCAAAATGGAAGAATAGGAGCATAGGGAAGAGGGAGGAGAACAAAGTAAAACTGAAATATGTGTGGGGAGGGGGGACCCTATAGCTCCATGTCTGGCATCTGAGACATGTGGTATCCTGTGAGCTCCAAGAAGATTAAGGAGTTCTGACCCTATGGGCCTTGCCATTTGTACCACACATAGTCTCTTCTTTGGGCAGGATCCATTCATTGCCTGCAGCTTTCATCAGCAGATGTTGCAAGTTCCTGCCATCTCCTAGATCCTAGGATCACCATTGTAACTTTATGCTTTGTCCTCACAGCTCCAAGAACTGCATTCTCGGGGGTTCTCTAACAGGATGTCTGACACTGATAGACTTTGTCTGCCTTCACAAGCTTTCCTTTAAAATCTGAATTTAACTTCAATGGCCCTATAACTCCAGCAAAAGCAGTACCATATGGACAATGCTTTGATCTCCCACCAGTTTCAGTAATAATCAGACCCCCTTGGAGCATAACTACAGCTGCCTCTGAGTTTCTATATGATTGATGAACCCAGGAAAACACTTCCTTAGGGATATCTATACACACATGACATGCTGGCAACTCTGTTTTCTCAAGGGAAAATCTTCCCAGTGAGTTTAAAATTTTACAGCCTGAAGTTTCTCCTCAGTGGGTTCTGGCCAATTCCTGAGATGCCCACAAGGTATTTTGCAAGGGTTTCATCTTAATGGTGCTAAAGTCTTTATCAACTAGTCCTTCCTTGTCCATAACTTTTAACTCTATCTTTTTTCTGGAAAGACTGAATGTTTCTCAAATCCTTTTGCTCTGCTTTTTGCCCCTGATTCTCACTGTGGAATCTGGCTAAAATATACAGGAGCAGCCATGTCATAACAGGAATGTTATGCTCTTTTAAAACTTCCTCTACTAAATTAATTGGTGTGACATCTTTAAACTCAGGCTACCTCAAACTGTCAAGTCATGAACAAAATACAGACAAATTATTTTCCAGATGTAACATGAATTATTTCTTGTCCGGTTCCTAATTAGAATATCTCTTCTCAGCTAAAATCTCAGGAGTATAGCCTTTACTGTCTATAATACATTTCTATCACTATTCTCATCTTCTGAACTCCCACCACAATTATCAACTAAACTCAGTTTAGTGTGCCCAAACTTCCCTCACAGGGACTCCAATCTCTTCCAAATTCATTTTCCTGAAAGCTAGTTCCAGTGGTCTTTAAAACCACATGGTTGGGTTTTGTCAAAGAAAAGACTCACTTCTCTGGTACCAATTTTTTAGTTATTTTTTTGTTATCACTGTAATAAAATGTAGTGGTTCATGCTTTCAGAAGGATCTATCAATGGGTGTTTGATCCCATGTCCTTGAACATAACATCATGGTAGCAGGAGTATATTATAGAGAAGAACTGTTCACTTCACAATCAACCAGCAAGCAGAATCAAATGTTGGTTTTGACATATGTAGCCTCTAGTTAGAGAATCAGAATAAGAGCTGATTTCTCAGTGGAAACCTTAGAATCCAGAAGAGCTGGAAGCAATGTATTCCAAGTCCTAAAAGAGCATGATGGCCAGTCTAGACTAATGTGCCTGGCAAAACTATCTGCCACAGTTAAGTGAGAAAGAAAAACTTTCCATGATATAAACAGCATAAAAAATTTTATATTCAATGAACAAAACTTGAATAAAATACAGGAAACAATATTTTTGTCTGAAGAAATTGATAAGCATAGCCAAGAGACTGTGGAAAGAAATATGAAGACATAACTATTAAAACACAAAATGTCACTGAGAACTCAAACAACACCACCAAAACTTAACAACAGGATGATGATCATTAACATGAACATTTTAAAAATAACTTTAAATGGCTTCAATTCTCCAATCAAAAGACAGTCTGAATACATGGATCAAGAAACAAAATCTATACATCTGTTGCCTATAAAAAACATATATTAGCTTTAAAGATAGGTACTGCTTTACAGTAAAAGGAAGAGTAAAAATACTCCAATCAAATGAGACCAGGCAGCAAAAAGGATCACTATATTTATATCTCACCAAACAGACTTCAAACTAAAACTAATCACAAGAGATAAGAGAGATACTTCATTCTAATCATGGGAACAGTTAACCAAGAAGACATTACTATCTTACACATATATGCATCAAGGTCAGAGGTATCTAATTTCATAAAAAATGGAATACTGGATTTAAAGACACAGATTAACATCAACTCATTAATAAGAGGTGATTTTAATGCCCCTCTTTGTTAAAGTATACAGGTCATCTGCACAAAACCTAAACATAGAAAAATCAAAGTTAATTGACACTACATCAAATGGACTTAACAGATATCTACAGAATATTCCACTCAAATACCAAAGAATGCACATTCTACTTAGCAACATATTGATGCTTCTCTAAAATAGATCATATTCTGTGAAACAAGACAATTTTTATATTTATATTTTATATTTAATAAATTAATATTTTTAATAAAATATTAAAATTACTCCTTGTATCCTCTGTAGATGTTTTATTAAATAAAAAACACAGAACCAATGCAAGGAAGAAAGCCAAGAGGTCAGAGCTAAGAGCTAAAACCTTACCCTTCCTCCTGCGGTGGTCCTACCTCTCCAAAGGAGCCGCTACTTCCTGTGTTAAAGTCTTTATATAGAGTTTTTGTTCTGCCTTCTCATTGGTTGTAAACCCAACCACAGGACTGCTCATCATGGCCTGTCTGTATAGACCTCCAGGTGTTCTATGGTTGGTATTGAGATTAAAGGCATGTGTATCCAATGCTGGCTGTATTCCTGAACACAGAGAGACTTACCTAGCTCTGTCTACCAAGTGCTGTGATCACAAGCGTACACCATTACTGCCCTGCTTTCCTATGGCTTGCTAATAGCTCTTACCCCCAGGCAACTTTATTTATTAACAGACAAATAACATTTTAGTACAAAAGAAAATATCACCATAATCCTCTCTGATCACAATACAATGAAACTTAATGTTGACAACAATAAATCTTTAGTAAATACACAAACTCATAGAGATTAAACAACTCATTACTGAATGATGAATGGGTCAAAGGAGAAATCAAGGAAGAACTAAAAAATTTTCTGGAACTAAATGAAAATGAAAAAATAAAATATCTGGGACACATTGAAAGCAGTTCTATGACAAAAATCTGCTTACATTAAAAAATCAGATAAATGACTTAAAGATGCAACTCACAAGGTTATAAAAGTAAAAACAAAACAAATACAAACTCAGCTAATTGCAAGAAATAATAATAATCAGAGCAGCAATTAATGAAACAGAAACAAAGAAAATACAAAAAAAAAAAGAAAACAATGAATCTTACCTTAGAGCTAGTTCTTTGAGAAGATAACCAAGATAGACAGAACTTTGGTCCAACTAAACAAAAGAAATAAAGAAATGACCCAAATTAACAGAATTAGAAATGAACAGAGAAACATTAAAACAGACAACAAAGAAATTCAGAATATTATAAAGAAATATTTAAAAAAACCCAGACACTATTAAATTCAGAGAACCTAAAAGAAATGGATGAATTTCTAGATTCAGCCAAACTATCAAAATTAAATCAAGAAGAACTCAACACCTAAACATACCCATAACAAAAGAGAAGATTGGAATATTAATAAAGAGCCTACCAACTAAAAATGTCCAAGCACAGGTGGATTCAAAACATAAATCAACCAGACTTTCAAAGAAGATCTACAGCCAGTTCTTCTTAGCTTAGACTAGTCAACAAATACAAACAGAAGGAGCACTTCCAAACACTTCTATGAAGCCAGTATCATTCTAATATCAAAACCAGGTAAAGACACAACAAAAAAAGAAAGCTACAGGTCAACATCTCTGCTAGACATAGATTTTAAAATGCTCAATAAAATACTTGCAAACAAAATACAGACACACATTTAAAAAATTATACACCATGCACAAATTCAATTTATCCCTGAAATTCAAGGCTGGTTCAACATATTCAAGTAAATAAATGTAATAAACCACATAAATGGATTTAAAGACAAAAATGACATGATCAACTCAATTAAATGCAGAAAAAGACTTTGAAAAAATCCAACACGTCTTCATGATAAAAGTCCTAGAGAATATAGGGCTAGAGTGAACATATCTCAACATAATAAAAGCTATATATGAGAAACTCACAGCCAAATTCACCCTAAATGGAGACAAACCTGAAGCAATCCCACTAAAGTCAGGAACAATGCAAGGCTGTCAAATATCACTACTCTTTCAATATTGTGCTCTAAGCTGGAACAATGAGGCAAGAGATGGAAATTAAAGGTATACAAATAGGTGAAGAAGTTAAATTATCCCTATTTACAGATGACATGATATTATATATTAGCTATAAAAATTACACCAGAAAATACCTAGAAAGGATAAACAAATTCAGCAATGTGGCAGTAAACAAAATCAAGCTGCACAAATGAATTGTTTTTTATAAACCAACAACAGAGAAAAATATCATATATATGAATAAACCAAACAAAGAAGTGAAGGACCTCTACAATGAAAACTTTAAATCTCCAGAGATCAAGAAAGACACTAGAAAATGGAAATTCATCCCATTCTCGTGGATTAGTGGAATTAATAGTATAAAAATGACCATTTTACCAAAACTCTTTACAGATTCAATACAGTCCCAATCAAAATCCTCATCTCATTCTTCACAGAAATAAAAAAAAAAAACTATTCTAAAGTTCATGTGTGTCAGGGACCAGTTCTGACATGTCAAAAGGTTCTTGGGGGGAGGAGTAAGGAATGAAGAAGTATTAGATAGAAATATAGATGAAGAAAAAGACAGAGACACAAGATAGCTTCAGGAGGGCCCTGGACCAACAGCCTTGACTTTATTCATGATGGGCTTTTTATACATCAGCAAGGGGAGGAGAAAAAAGACCTCCCCCTCTCAAGGCCAAGGTACAAAGTACCAACAAGTGTAGACCCTTCAAAACACCTGGTAACCAAACCTTTGGCCAAATCATCTTTTGGCCAAATCATCCTTTGTGCAGCCCTGCTGGGCAAAGCAAGCTCAGACTTTCTGACCTTGAGTAAGGCCTTACTAGGGAGCCTCTGTGGGACTCCACAGATTCCCCCTTCTTTATAATATAAAGATCTCAAGTGAGGGTTACAGAGCTTAACTCTTTGCAGCCCTGAATCAGCTTTCCACTGAGAGCTTGCAAGTAGATGGAGTAATCACAACAATACACCTGCTCCCTATGACTGCCACAGCTCCTAGGAAATGAGTAGTGGATTATCAAGATAGAATGACCTTTTTAAATGGTCCAGGATGCCTATAGCAGTTTTGGCTGCCTCAAACCTTTTTTAAATCAGTAATTGTTAACAGAAGAGTCTACACACATCCAGTTATGTTCAGCATGGCATTTCAAATGAACTCCCATCTTTAACCAAGGAAATTAGGGCCTAGCAATTACCAACCCCGTCATTCTGCAATATCTACTCAAGGTCTTTTAAATTCTCTGGCAAAAACCATAACCTCTTATAATTATACCATGGTTCACTAACATTAACAGGTTAACATCCATAATGCAAAAAAAAAACAGTTCATGAGTCACTACAGTTAATAAAAGTATAAATGAATACACAAAACAGTTCCATTTTTACACAAAACAGTTCATAAGTCATCACAGTTGATAATGTATATATGCATAGGTGAAATGAAAACTGTCCCTTTGCAATTGAAACACTCCTGTTCATCCCATTTCTTAAGTCTGAAAAGTTCAAAAAGTCAGTTCTGATACCAGTCTTAATGTTCCACTGAAAACCCAAGATCAGGGCCTGCCTCACCAGCTGCCCTGAAGTCTTTGTAAAGCTGTCCAAGTCATAATGAATCTGAAGAGAAAAGCTCTAAATACAAAGAGACCCACAACCAAAAATTTGTTGCAGTTCCCTTAAATGAAACAGCCCTGTTCAAACAAGAGTCTTTGAAACTTTGCTCTCAGCTACAGAGGTACTTTGAGGCCAATAGCCTTCCTCTAGGCAATCTGCCCCAGGGTGAAGGTAGTGTCACCATAGCTGGGCCAGTGCAGACCTCTTGAAAGAGCTCGCCATACAGTCAGCATGAACCAGGAAGCTGTCTCTTAAAGGAGCCACACATTTGTTCGCCACTGGCAAACAGAAGCTGTGAAGCTTTAGCTGCTAGCTCTGTCCCATTTTGGCTTTTTATTTTTTTACAGTTCTGGTCCTTCTGCACCTCCCATCTCCAGCCCACCAGCCCTGAGACTCCTGTGTTCTGGGGCCTGAGAGCCTTCAATTGCCTCGTGCTGCACGGGCTCAAGGTGCCTTACCACTGCTATGAGCTGTGGCTTCCATTCAGCACCCTGGGTCCTGTTACTGCTTTACCAGTGTCTTTCCTCTGTGTGCTGCTTTGTTTGCATGGCTAAATGCCAACCTCAGCGCAACTCCACAGCTCCACCTCATCCTGTTACTGGGAGCCCGAGCTAGCCTGGGTTCTAGTGAATCTGAAGCCTCTGCCACTGCTTGTATGCCTTCTCTCACCTGGCTTGTCAAGGTCAAGGAGCACAACCTCTAGCCATGTCTGTTCTGGCTCTTGCAAGCACCCTGGCTGACTGCACTCTCCTCCTATAGCAGAAAACTTGTAGACCCTTGTTGCTCATGCTGACTTTCTCGGTGCTTGCTGCTGCTGCTGCTGCTGCTGCTGCTATTAAGCCCCACTGATCTTCAGCAATGTGGGGCTGGGGCAGCCCCTGCTCTCACTGTTACCTGTTACTGCTGCTGCTGTTCGTTCACAGTGGCTGCTTGGTCCCAGATGCTGCCCTTTCACTCTCCTCCATGTGTCTTCATCCAAGGTCCCATGCTCAAGAAAACTGCTCTTACGCTAAGTTACCTTCTATTAAGCCTAAGCCTTCACAATATCCCTATACCTAAAGCCTATATTTCTCAAACCAAACTTCACAAAACTTTTATGACTTACTTATATTATACCTTTAGACCTAACTTAGTAGGTAGGTAGGTAGGTAGGTAGATAGATAGATAGATAGATAGATGGAAACTTGCTGCAGCCTAACTTTAGCTTCTCTAGCTATATTTAACATATCTTTAAACAGCTGTCTACTGTTACTCTGCTTTATAATTACATTTCACTCCAGAAAAAGAAAATCACCACACCCCCATTTAATTATCGGAGCATGCCCACTTAACCTTCAGTGTTCCTTCACTTTGTCCTCTGTACCCAAGTCCCACATTTGGGCAAAATACATCAGAGACCAGCTCCAACCTGTCAAAGGGTTCTTGGGGGGAGGAGTGAGGAATGAAGAAGTATTAGATAGAAATATAGATGAAAAAAAAGACAGAGACATGGGATAGCTTCAGGAGGGCCTTGGACCAACAGCCTTGACTTTATTCATGATGGGCTTTTTATACATTAGCAAGGGGAGGAGAAAAAGATTTCCCCCTCTCAAGATTGAGGTATAAAGCACCAACAAGTATAGACTGTTCAAAACACCTGGTAACCACACCTTTGGCCAAATCATCCAATTATGTAGCCCTGCTGGGCAAAGCAAGCTCAGACTTTCTAACTTTGAGTAAGGCCTTACTAGGGAGCTTCTGTGGGCCCCTACACATATGGAACTACAAAAGACATAGGGTAGCCAAAACAATCCTGAATAAACAAGAAAAATGCTAGAGGAATTACCATTCCAGATCTTAAAATCTATTACAGAGCCATAGTAACAAAAGACAATATGGTCCTGACATAAAACAGACATGTAGACCAGTTGACCAAAGTCAAAGACCCAAACCTGAATACATGTAACTTCATTGATTTAATATTTGACAAAGATGCCAAAAACATAAGCTGGAGAAAAGAAAGCATCTTCAACAAACAATGCTGGGAAAACTGGACTTCACATGCAGGAAAATAAAACTAGAACCATATCTATCACCTTACACAAAAGCTAACTCTAAATGAATCCAAGATCTAAACACTGAAACTGGTAGAAGAAAACAATTAGTACCCTACATAAAATAGTTGTGGGAACAGACTTTCTGCATAGGATTCCATTTGCCCAAGAATTAATGCCAACACATTGACAAGTAGGACTTCATAAAACTAAAAAGCTTATGTACAGCTAAAGAAACAATCAGGTGAAGAGGAAAACAATAGAGTAGGAGAGAGTCTTTGCCAGCTATACACTTGACAGAGGATTACTATACAGAAATATAAAGAGTCTCTGACTCTTTTACTGGCTTTTGGGAACCTACTCGTCATACTGGGTCACCTTGCCCAGCCTTAACACATGGGGAGGTGCTTAGTCTTACTGCAATGTGATATGCCATGTTTTATTGATACTCATAGGAGACCATCTCATAGGATATGGAAAAGGAGGGGTTTGGGGGGAGGGGGAATAGGGGAGAGGGGGTGGGAGGAGAAGATGCAAGGGAGGCTGTGGCCAGGATATAAAATAAATAGATCAATAAAAAAAATAGTGTTAAAAAAGAGCTAAAAGAATTACCTGTTCAAAAAAATGGGCCTAGCATTCTATCACAAGGACACTTGCTCAACTATATTCATAGCAACTTTATTGATAATAGCCAGAAACTGGAAACAACCTAGATGTCCCTTAACTGAAAAACAGATTTTTAAAAATGTGGTACATTTACACAATGGAGTATTACTCAGCTGTTAAAAACAATGACATCGGGAAATTTGAAGGCAAATTAATGGAACTAGAAAAAAATCATCCTGAGTATGGTGACCCTGACCAGAAAGACAAACATAGTATGTACTCACTTATAAATGGATATTATCTGTAAAGTAAAGGATAACCATGCTACAATCCACAGACTCAGAAAGGCTAGGTAACAAGGAGAGCTCAAAGGTGAATGCATAAATACCTTTGTGAAGGGGAAACAAAATAGATATCACTGGTGGATGAAAGGAGGGATCTAGATGGGGAGTGAAGATGGGAACAGGAGGGATCTGTAGTGAGTCTTCCTCTGTCCAGCCAGTCAGCTCCCAAATAACGACACGGAGATTTATTATTAATTATGAAAGCTTGGCCTTAGCTTAGACATGTCCCACTTGCTCTTATCACTTAAATTAACTCATTTATTTTAATCTTCATTCTGGCTCGTTACCTCATCTCTCCATACAGCTCCTCATGCTGCTTCCTCCGTGTCTGGCTGGTGTCTCCACCTTCTTTTTCCCAAAGTGCTCTCTCTGCCCAGAAGTCCCACTTATTCCTCCTGCCTAGCTATTGGCCATTCAGCTTTTTTTTTTTTTTTACACCAATCACAGCAATACAATTTTACACAGTGTATAAATATCTCACAACAAGTTTCAGGTTTGGAGAGGGTAGAGGGAAGGAGTACTGGGAGAGACAACTGGAATGAGGGGATCTCTGTGATGAGCTAGAAACCTACTACAATAGAAACTCCCAGGAATCTATGAGGGTGACCCTAACTAAGACTCCTAGCAATAGGGAATATGGAGCCTGAACCAATCATCTCCTGTAACCAGGCAAAACTTGCAATGGAGGGACTGGGACACCAACCCAGCCACAAACTCTTCAACCTGCAATTTGCCCTGCTTACGAGATGTGCTGGGGTAAAGATGGCACAGAAATTTTAAAAACTAAATAAAAATAAATACAGGAAGAAAGAAAGAAAAAAAAGGTCCTGAGATCTGAACAAAAGTTTCTCAAAAGACAAAAAATACTGGCTAAGAAATATCTCAAAAATTGTTCATCATATCTAGCAATTAGGAAAATGCAAATCAAAACAACTCTAAGATTTCATCTTATCCCACTCACAATGGCAAAGATCAACAAAACAACCTTCAACAAATGCTGAAGAGGATGTGAGGGAAAATTAAACTTTCATTCACTGTTGGTGAAATTGCCAACTGTTGCAGCCACTCTGGAAATCAGCATGGAGAATTCTGAAAAACCTAAAAACAAATCTACCATATGACCAGCTATACCATTCCTTGGACTGGACATCTTATTTCACCGATACTTGCTCAGGCATGTATGATAACCCCATTCGGGATTAACAAAAGGTTTATGTTTGCCAGACATGGCCCAAGGATAGAAAGATTAAGCTCTTTTTGAACATGGTACACTTTCACATACCAAGGAAGGTTTTTTCTAACATCAAATATGACTACTATTGTCTGCCACCCACTCCATGGGAAGTCCAGCAGAATCTTTCTCATTTCTAAGACCTCTCTAAGATACAAAGTCCCCCTTAAGGAGAATATTGAGCATATATCAGTATTGACTATTTAGATTATTACACTAGTCTACTGTATCCATTTTGGAAATGAAGGGAAGGCAAAATTGTAGGAGTGACAGAGAACGAGAGGTTCACTTGATTTAGCACACAAAATAGTTTGCTCTTGTATTCACTAGCTGTTTTAACTTCAAATAACTCAGTTCTCTGACTTTTACTTTTACTTCTTTGTGAAAAGTCTTGATAATTGTTACCTCTGGAACTGTGGCAAGAGCCAAGTGGAATAAATCATAACAAATGTCTGGGCCAGAGCAAGGTATCTAAGTAGAAGTTTTATCTGAGAGGGAAGAAACAATGACATTTTGGTACTTAAGGGCAGTTCTGAGATGTAAGGTGAGCACATAGGATCTCTTAAGAGTTAGAATGGGTGGGAAGGCAGGAAAAAGTTGTGAACAATCAGAGCGTATCATTCTCTGGCCAAAAGCCCAGCCAGTAGAAGAGGATAAGGACTAAGGGGAGAAACAGGCATCACAACAATAATGCACAAATGCAATCTGTTATACTGACAGACATTCTAAGCTTATGCAAATCAAATTCGTTCTTCTAATATTTTGGGCCACTTTGGATGTGTCTGTTTTAACAGTTTCTTTGACTTCTTTGCTCAAATCAATGTTGCATTCCTGTATTTCTCCTACAACACATAGGTGAATTGTAAAGCAAATACTTTGCCTCACAGAAAGATAAAACAACAAAGAACTTGGTGTGTTATGCTGCATAGAACTCACAAACCCCTTTTGAAAACAGTTTTGACCAGTTAAGATCAAATGGAGGAAGGGGGTGTGCCATGTACCCAAAACAGATTTCCAGTTCCTAGCTTATGTCCCGTGACATCACTTAGCTATTTCAACAACAAGCAGCCTGTAGAAAGGTGCCTGTTTTGATAGTTCACAAAAGAGTATATCTGGTTTTACCCAGGAGACAAGTCAGAGAGAGACACAGTTCAAAGTTACATGCTGAAATTCCTAATACCCCTCATACGTGTATTTGAGGGCGCAGGCATATGCATATTAATATCTATGGCCAAGATGCTTTAAATTTCTGGTACTCTATCTGACAAATAAAAGGTGTGGCTATATCTCCATACTTCATGTGTTTTCTATGGTTGGCCTCTGGTTTGAGGCAAAAAATCAGACATGAAATAAACCAGAGATCCAGATGTGGCATTTCAGAAAAACACATTCCTTAGTTTGGCTTCTGTTTGTCTTAGTTGCCAAGATCCATTCTTCTGTACTCAATCCAGCCACACTGCACCAGCTCCTCAAACTTTTGCTTTATCTTAAATGGCTACCATAGAGCTAGCCAAAAGGCTTTCCTGCTAGATCATAAAAAAAGGAAAAGCCTTGAGAGAGCATGCTCAGCTCCATAGCTAACTTTCAAATGCACTCCACTGCCATATGTTAACTTCTCTCTGCACCTAAGTTATTTTGTAAGGAAAGCTGTCTGGAGAACTCTCGCCAATGCATTTGTACAAGTGAAGCAATAATTCTTGAAGCTTGTTTCTTTGGCAAAACAGAACAGGTGCTGTGTGCAGTGTGATTATCTATTATTTCAGATGGAAAAACTGACCACATCACCAGTGAACTGCCTTAAATTTATTGAAGTCAAACTTTGTTTTGTTTGGAAATTTCACAATATGGCCAGTACAGGCTGGCCCTTTAAGAAGTCCAAGTCAATTCAAGACAAGGCTCAGGAATCTGCATTTTCCAAGAAGCTGCTTATGTGTTTCTGATGCAGTTATTTAACCTTACTCTAAGATGCATTTATTTGTATTATACCAGAAAATCTAGAATTTTGCAGTCCAGAACTCAGTTATAGTCACAAAATCTGAAAACTCCAATGAGCATGGTTAATGTGAATAACGGTTAAAACTATTAAGCACTTATCATATTACAATTAAAACTAAAAGATTCAAGATATTAACTTGTAATTTCATTTTGAAAATTACAAGTTAGCATAACTAAAATATTTTAGTAAAAGTAATTTTTCCAAAACAAAGGAATTAGTGAGAAGATTAGCAGCATTTTACATTTTCAAATCTTTTAATAGTCTGGCTTAATAGAATACAACTAGATTCTGATATCTACTTTTGTAGTCTATTCATTTAATTTGTTGGTGGAAGTTTAAACAATTCATCTTGTACAAACATGTAATTAAAAAATAAAGTAGAGTATTTTAATAACATCTTAGGGTAAATTAGAAAATTTTAAAAATTATACCAAAAAGTTGCTGTGGATATCGCTCTGTATAAATAAAATGCTGATTGACTAGTAGTCAGGTAGGAAGTATAAGTGGGACAAGCAGAGAAGAGAATTCTGGAAAGTGGAAGGCTGACTCAGAGAGACTGCCAGCTGCTGCCATGAGTATCAACATGTAAGATACTGGTAAGCCATGAGCCATGTGACAAGGTATTGATTTATAGAAATGGATTAATTTAAGATGTAAGAACTATATAGCAAGAAGCCTGCCACGGCCATACAGTTTATAAGTAATATAAGTCTCTGTGTGTTTACTTGCTTGGGTCTGAGCGGCTGTGGGACTGGCGGATGAGGGAGATTTGTCCTGACCATGGGTCAGGCAGGACTGGAGAAAACTTCAGCTACAAAAAGTGACAGATGATAGTCCATAAAAGCTGATGCAGGTGCTGGGGCATGGCTCAGCAAGTACATCACTTGCCTTGCAAGCCTGAATGAAGACTTGAGTTCAAATCCCACAGCCTATGTACAGGCCAGGTCAGGCACAGCAGCTGCCTGTGATCCCAGTGCAGAGGAGCCAGATCCCAGGGATCCTTGGACCATTCCTCAATGAATAAAGTGAGAGCAATTAAGGAAGCTCCCCAATATTAACACTGAGATTCCACACATGTGCATACATGTACACATGCACACACACACCACATATATATTCATATGCAAAAATAGTTTCACAATGGAAACTAGGACCACATCAATAAGCTTTTTATTCTCTGTCATACTAAAATTCACTGATATGTCTTGTACTTAGACTTTTTCTACTCATGTATAATTTCATTTAAAAAGTTTTATAAAATTGATCATCTGGAAAATATCAGTTCACCATGTTGATAGATCTTCCCAATGTTGATGTGTTTCATTATTTAAAAAAGAAACTTTTATATCGTATTTCTTAGTATTAACACCAATCTCTTCAGAAAAGTTCTTTAAGTATTGGGAAGCTGGCAGACTCATGGTAGCACATACAAACTTTCCAAAATTCTAATTTCTTCTTGAAAGCTGGAATTTTATCTTTGGCAATAAATCCTGTCAGTTGTTTTCCTTGAAATAGCAGCCACACTCCACTGATTTTCAAGAAAATATCTGCCAAATACACTGGTCAAATAATCATGATTTGTCTGCAGTCATTTGTCCAAGTAAAAATGATCGTCCATGAAAAAGAAGGCAGCTAGAACACGTGACAGCTCAACTACAGAGTACCTTGTCTTGGTACGACTATTGCATTTTGGCATGAAACAAGCTTTATGCAAACTTCCTACTTTTTCATACAGAATTAAAATAACATTCAAGCTTCAGGTTTTCTTATAAATGTGTTAATCCAAGCTCATGTCTGAGGATCTTGAAGCAATAGACATCTCTTGTCTCTAGTTAAATAAAAGATTGATTTCTACTGGGAACTGGGACTTCAACACATGAATTGTGAGAGAAGAGATACAATTCAATCCAGAATGAGCTGTCTATGCTTTTCTGTTTATGGATAAGTTATGAAAATTCAGCTCAACAGAATCTCTCTAAATTCTAAGCAGTGTATCCTACTTTAGAAAACAGACTATCAGTATTCTGAGAAACATCCTCATTTTTTCCGATTGTTTGTTTGTGTTTTCCTGGATTTCTTTAAGGAATTTATTCATTTCCTCTTTACAGACATCTATCATCTTCATAAAGTTGGTTTTAAGGTCGTTTTCTTTCTTTTTTTCTTTTTTTTTTCTTTTGGTTTTTTTCGAGACAGGGTTTCTCTGTGTAGCTTTGCGCCTTTTCCTGGAGCTCACTTGGTAGCCCAGGCTGGCCTCGAACTCACAGAGATCCACCTGCCTCTGCCTCCCGAGTGCTGGGATTAAAGGCGTGCGCCACCAACGCCCGGCTACGAAAGGCTTCCCTGACCGGGAATTGAACCCCGGCCACGGCGGTGAGAGCGCCGAATCCTAACCACTAGACCACCAGGGAGTGTCCATTTTCTTGTATTTCTGCTGTGTTGGAATATTCAGGGCTTGCTGTTGTATGATAGCTGGGCTCTGGTGGTGACATATTGTCCTTACTATTGTTGATTGTGTTCTTACACTGGTATCTAAGCATCTGGGTTTGAAGTGATTATAGGTCTAGGTGCCGATTTCTGAGTTTGTCTTTGTTGGATGGGTGGTTTGTTTCTTGGTTTCTGTTTCTTGTCTTTGTGGTCTGGATTTTTGGCAGCCAGTGTGACCTCTGGTTCAACAGAGATTCTCCATCTGAGTTGGGACTGGACTTCTGGCCACTAGCCTTTGGTCCAGCAGAGGGCCTCCACCCAAGTTGGGGGGTGGGACATGGTCATGAGGAGGGGAGTAGGGATTGGAGATAGTGTTGGTCAGGGGCACTGAGAGAGTGGAGGAGGTCCATGGGTGGGTCATCTATCTAGAGTTCTGGTGGCTACTGTGGTCTCTGGTCCAGCAGGGACTCTGCCTGAGTTTGCCTATCTGTTCTTCTAGTTGGTGTGGTCTGTTTTAATGGTTGGTGTGGCCTGCACCTGTTCTTCAGACTGGTGGGGCCTATACCTGAGCAGTGGATAACAACATGGGGGCAGGGTCACAGTTGAGGGTATGTGCAGTGGGGCAGGAAGGGGTGGCAGTGGGTTGGCCCTTTGGGATCTGAACCGAAGACATGGGAGGGTTCAGAAAGCAGGTGGACCTCTTACTGTTTCTTCTGACTAGCATGGCCTGCACCTGAGCAGCAAATCAAGAAACATTCTCAACAACAACAACAACAATAAAACACCCATCTTGTATAATGTGCATGTGTGAAAATATCATGTTGTTCTTCTTACATATATACTAAAAATGTTGAATCTAAGTTTTCTATCAAATTTGTTTTCTATCAAATTTATGTCTCATTATGGTTATTGTATATGTATGCATGTGTGTAGGGTGTGGGGGGGATGCGCCTATGTGCACCCATGCAGAAGCTAGAAGAAAATGTTGGAGACAGAAAGATTACTGAGGCTTGCTGGCTAGCCAAGGTGCTTGAAACAGTAAGATCTGGGTTCAATGAGAGACTTTGCCTGAAAGGAATAAAATGGATTTGCTTCAACTCATCTGTCCTTCTTCCTTTTAAGAGCCTCAGGAGATTAAAAAAAAAAATAAAATAAAAAAACACATGTTTACAAGTGATGCTGAATAACCTTGCTCATCAACAGAGATTTTTTGCTACCAAACTCAGGTGTGAAGCTCTACTAACTTGGGCTGGATTCAATACTGGTTCATTTACCCAAGCAAAGTTTACTCCAATGACCTAGTAAGAAAGTATCCTAAAGACCCACTATGCCTCTCTTCCCTAAGTTCAACTTTCCACTTTCCTAAGACAAAATCCACAAAGATTTATGGCAGCATTATTGACAATAGCTAAAAGATAGAGGTAATCCAAATATTCATCAAGATATGAATGGATAAACAAACTGCAGTGTATCCATGTGATGGAATGTTATGCAACTTTTAAAAGTAATGAAAAGTGCAGTGAGGGAAGACTATGAACAAAGTAAAATGATTTGTGTATACATATACACATAAAAATGTCATAATGAAACTGATTATTTTGTACAATAAACAATTAAGTTATAAAATTCTAATGCATTAGAACCCATGAATAAGCCAGATATAAAAGGGCAAATGTCTATGACACCATTTATTTCAGGTATCTAGTGTAATCAAATTCATACATGGATATAAAGAGGATCATTCACTCAGATGCAAATATTTTTGGCAAAGTGCAAGCAAGCACATTAGCTAATGAAAAGAGATTATTAAATAATTTGAAAGTTCCATTTGGGTCAACAAAACTATAAAGACCACAGTTGAGTGTAGTTTTTGTTATTGTTGATTGATTGATTTCTTTTTAGTGTTCTTGACTAATTTCAAAAAGCACTTTCTCCTGTTTTCAATTTTCCCACACTAATTTTCTTCTTTTAATCACTTTCTTCAGTCATTCAACACATTTTACTGCTCTTTCTGTAGCCCTCTATGTAGTTCAGGCTTCACTTCCTCCTCTTAAAACTCATCTTGTGTACAAGTCCCTTATCTCTTAGATGTGGGGTTCCTATTCCAGGTGGGTTATAGGGAAAGGTCGAAGTCTCTACCTAACCTCTCTTTTCTTTCCAGCAACACTGACAGTGGTTCAGAGAGACTCAAGATGACTCAGGCTCCTCCAACCTGAAAGTACAGTGCACTCCAAAGAGGAAAACTTGATACAGCCTGGTCAATGATTGCTAATCTGCAAGCAATCTAAGCAGCACAGGTGATTTCAGAGCAACAGTTCTAGAGCCCTAACCCCTAGGTTTGGAATCTGGAACAATATGTATAAGCTACACATCCATGGACAAATTATTTCAGTTCTAAAACAGTTATTGCTTTAAATAATAGCAGGTTTGTAAATAGATGTTTCCTGATCCAACCACCTGTTCCCAAATACATAATAGCCACTTCCCAATTTACCACACAGGGGCTTATATTAATTACAAATGTTTGGCCAATAGCTCAGGCTTGTTACTAGCTACCTCCTACATTTAAATTAGCCCACAATTCTTATCTATGTTTAGCCACGTGGCTTGGTACCTTTTCTTAGTTAGGTATTCTCATCTTGTTTTCTCTGCATCTGTCTGGTAACTGTGACTCCACCCTTCTCCTTCCCATCATCTTTAGTTTGGTCGTACCACCTATACATTCTGCCTAGCTACTGACCAATCAGCATTTCATTAAACCAATTCAAGTGACAAATATTTACAGTGTACAAGAGGAATATTCCACAGCAGCAGGTCTCTTATAAATACCAAGATTTACTCTTTATTAGTGACTCAATACCACAATAAAGCATTAGCTTGAAAAGCTACTCACCATCAGAAATGGTGATACACACCTTTATCCTAGCACTCAAGAGGCAGAGGCAGGTGGATCTCTGTGAGTTCAAGGTCAGTCTGGTCTCCATACTGAGTTCTAGACCAGCCAGAGGTACATAGTAAGACCCTGTCTTACAAAAGGAGGGCAAAAACAAAAGACAGAAGGAAGGAAGGAAGGGAGGGAGGGAGGGAGGGAGGGAGGGAGGGAGGGAGGGAGAGAGGGAGAAAAGCTACTCTTTAGAAATATACCGGGCCCAGGTCTCAACCTGGGTTGGGAAGAAGTTTACACAAGAGCCCGTCTGGCACCTCTGGCAATCAGGCACCATTATGGTGAATGAATACAGGGTGGCAGTATAGTGGGGGTGGGGTGGGCAGAATGAGTCATGTGAATGGGAGAGGCAGATTTGAAGGGGCAAGAGTGGTGAGGAATGGGTTGACACAGAAGACCTACTGCCACTCAGGGCCAGATGTTTGGGTCTGGGCTGCTGAGAAGGGCCATGACTTGGTCCATGACCCTAATGAAGGCAGAGAGGATAGGGCTGTAGAGAGTTGGCTTTGCCCCTCACTGGCTATAACACTAGGAAAAACTGTTCCTGCCCCTCACTGGCAGAAGTGCTAAGGAGAAAGGGTCCTACACCTCACCTGGGCAGCACAATAGAGCTGAGCATGTTTGTAGTGACATAGGCAAGCTAGCCCTGAGGAGTGAGAATGGAGAACAGGTCATGCCCCTGCCATGTGGTAGCATAGGTAAGGGAAAGATGCCCTCCTCCCCTTGCCTCCTGACACCTGCATCACCTGCGATACTGAAGAGCTCACCCTGGTGTTGAACACAGTGGAGAGCAGGCAGGCTGACCAACCCTGCAACTACCCAGGCCCAAAACCAGGGTTATGAGTTGGCCCACCCCAACATCTGTGATCTGCTGGAGCACTGGGTGTTGGGGTCAGTCCTGTGAACCTAGGACTGCAGAATCTCCCCAACACAGGGCAGTAGCCAGATGTCCAGGAAGAGTCCCAGTGAGGGCCCAGTGTCGATGGTGTAACAGAGAACCAATGACTCTTTGCAATGAATGCCTGCATGTAAAGATGTATGGATAAAGGGTTTACTGCATGGCTCACTGTGTCTCACAGCACCTTCCATGAAGAAGAAAAAATTTCCCTTCCTTTCCCCCCTTTTTTTTCTCTTAAGTTTTATTTTGTTTTATTGGGCAGGGGCAGGGGAGATGGATGGGATCAGGAGGTATGATGTGAAAGATACAAAGAATAAATAAAAAGAAAGTTAAAACTAGAAAAGAAATATACCATGGTGAACTTCATTAGCCCTATCCTCTTTTAGGAGGATAAAGTTATAAGGCCAACAAGAGTTCTGATATGCTGAAACAGGAAGAAGGCTTGGGGGCACTGGTTATCTAGAAGAAAGAAGGAAGATCAGTGAGAAAGCACACACATACACACACACACACACACACACACACACACACACACACACACAGAGACAGAGACAGACAGACAGAGACAGAGACAGAGACAGAGAACATGAATCAAAGCCAGCATAGCCGATATTCCTTGTGCTAATGCTCTATGATTCCAGTCTTATCTGCCTCCTCCTTTTTTTGAGACAGGATTTCTCTGTGTTGTTTTGGTGCCTGTCCTGGATCTCACTCTGTAGACAAGGCTGGCCTTGAACTCACAGAGATCTGCCTGGCTCTGCCTCCCTGAGTGCTGGGATTAAAGGCATGTGCCACCACCACCTGGCATCATTTCTTATACTCAAAACAGATTGCATCATCCTTCAGAAAAAGAGCACAGATCATATCTACATGTGCTATTTTGAGCTACACCACTCTTATTTCTGCCCAGTGATTATGTTTCTTCTCTGATCAGCCCATCTTTTTTTTATCTAACTCTGCTAACCATGCCCACATGTAGATAGCCTCCCCTTTGACTTTGCTAACCCCAAGAAGACAAGGGCATGACTGCTTCAAAGATTTAACTTGCCATGGCTGCAGAGATGGATCAACAAATAAAGCAGTTGCTCTGCAAGCCCAAACAAAGATCAGAGTTCTGATCCCCAAAGAGAAACCTTGCTTCAATACTTAAGGTGGAGAGTTAGTTATTCAGGAAGAAACTGATATCAACCTCTGGCCTCCACATTCACAAGCATACAGCACACACACACACACACACACACACACACACACACACACTACTACTACTACTACTACTACTACTAAAACATGAACACATACAAAAATGAGAGGGAAAAAGATTTCTCATACCAGTTACTAATGATATGATAGAGCCACTAGGATGTATGATGTTCTGATTATTAACTCTACTTAAATTCTATTAATGTAGAGAGCCATTTCCAGTATAAGTAGTCTTTTCATAGCTATCTTATATGAAGTAGTGACTACAAAAAGGCAGCCCCTAAGGACTTTAAAATAACATTGTCTTCACAGAATCAAACTCCTCCGCTAACAGAAACTACAAGTGAGTCTTATACTTCCAGTAAGACATTTTGTAGAAGTAACCAACCGTCTTATTAAATAAGAAACACAGAGCCAATGTAAAGATAAAAGCCCAAGAGGTCAGAGCTAAGAGCCTTACCCGCCTGCTGCCAGCTAGCCTCTTCAGCCAGGAGACCTCTCCGAAAAGGGAGCTACTTCCTGTGCGTTTGTCTTATAAAGACTTCCTGTTCTGCCTTCTCATTGGTTGTAAACCCAACCACATGACCGTCTCGTCACTGCCTGTCTGTGGTCACTCCAGGTCTTCTATGGTTGGTATTGAGATTAAAGGCATGTGTCTCCAATGCTGGCTGTATCCTTGAACACACAAAGATCTACCTAGTTCTGCCTACCAAGTGCTGGGATTAAAGGCGTGCGCCTCCTTCAGGAAATCCTACCTGCATGCGCCACCACTACCGGCTTTCCCTATGGCTTGCTAATAGCTCTGACCCCTAGGCAACTTCATTTATTAACATACAAATAAAATCACATTTCAGTACAAATAAAATACCACTATAACATTTCTTACAAGCTTTAAACTTTATAGTCAAGCTTTATAGAAATTTTTATTTCACTCTGTATGTATGCTGTGTTTATGTAAATAACAAAATTATTTTTACTTTAAATCTTCAAGTACAATTATCCTCCATAATCTTGCTGGCAAAAATCTAGTCTTAAAAGTTGCAGAGATAAATACAGTCAATGTCAAGAGTGGCTCTCAAGATTGCAGTAATTGTTATTAACCAGAATGTTCAACTGCCAAGTAGTTTATACTCATTGGGCACATTTCTGTGGCCCAGCCATTTTTTTTTCATTTTTAAAATTCATTGTAAATTTACAAAGAATTAGGTTTCATTCTGGCATTTTTCATTTGTTGTTTCCTTTTTATTACTTCTTTTATTCTGAAATTATAATTGTCCTTATGCCCACAGATTAGTGTTGTCCTCCCCCTTCATCAATGAAACTACTCTTTGCAACAGAGACCATTACAGAAAAGCACAACCAATCAAAATGCAGAGTTGTGGAACCCAGTCTCAACAGATACATCTACAAAACACTTCTGCACCTAAGGCTCAGGAAGTGTTTGCTGTGAGATTGTGTCTACTAGTAATGGGGGCTACACACATAATGTCCCATCAACATGACTGCCTATACAGGAGCTTAATAAGGACAACAACAATAGACATACTAATGTGAATGGGGGAAAGCCTACACAAAGCAACCCTACACAGGCAACTAAGGAATGATGAGAGCAGGAGAAACAGTCTTCCCTAAGGAGGAACACACCAATTGGCTATCTAATGCCAAATGGTCAGCCCTGAAAACATACATAGAAGCAGACTGAACAGGGTGCATTTAGGAATGTATGTGGATATATTCATTTTTTAAAGATTTATGCTGTGGATATTGCTCACTCTGTATAAATAAAATGCTGATTGGCCAGTAGCCAGGCAGGAAATATAGGTAGGATAAGCAGAGAAGAGAATTCTGGGAACAGGAAGAATGAGTCAGAGAGACGCTGCCAGCCGCCGTGATGAGAAGCAACATGTTAAGATACCGGTAAGCCATGAGCCACGTAGCAACTTATAGATTAATAGAAATGGGTTAATTTAAGATTTAAGAACAGTTAGCAAGAAGCCTGCCATGGCCATACAGTTTGTTAGCAATATAAGTCTCTGTGTGTTTACTTGGTTGGGTCTGAGCGGCTGCGGGACTGGTGGGTGAGAGAGATTTGTCCTGACTGTGGGCCAGGCAGGAAAACTCTAGCTACAGATTTATTTTTATTTTTTAATTATGTATGCTGGGGAAGAGCAAGTAGTGCACTTGCGTGTACAGGTGCCCTCTGGGTTATTAGAGCTCCTGGAGATTGTTAGCCACCCATCATGTATTCTGAAAAATAAATTTGGGCCTTCTGCAAGAGGAGCAAGCACTCTTAACCACTGACCCATCTCTCCAACCCTGGGGCCAGGCACTCTCACAGTGGTTTTTTGTTTCCTTAACTTATTTGATCTCTGTGATGGGTTCTATTATTGTCTCCACTTTATAGATGAGGGAGTGGAGACCTAGAATGGTTACAATCACAGTGGTGGAGTCTAGCTTCTATCTGCAGAGATTTCACTTCACCACTGTGCTTTGAGTCAGTGTCTATGAGCCCTTAATTGTGGCTTAACAGTCCATTGAGAATGGATCAGTTTCCTTAGGACAACTTCATAGCAATACAATGTATTCAAGAAGACGATTTAGTAATGTGCTTTTAGAAATGTGAGAATTGAAAAGCAAATTCTTGAGTCTCCCTATCAGCAATGTCCCTTTCCTGTAGGCAAAACTCCTTCAGAGGCCAAACCACAAAGAAAGGAAAATATAGACTCCAAACAAAGGATGATGGCAAGTCCAGGGTTACACAGCCCTGTGCCAAGATAGTATGATGTTTATAGATTTCTTAAACTAAAGAAATGTGTTCCACAAAATAAAAATGCTCAAGTCCCTTTATCAGGCTAGCCTTTTTATAGAAGATGTTAGGAATGGTGACATAGTATTTTCCCCTGATAAAGCCAAAATGATTTGGAGACTACCAGAATCAACATGTTGCAGTTCATCCAGAGGTGGCATCTGCAATTAGTACCTATGCACAGTAAGCAATATGCAATCTTAATCTCTGATTTCTGATTTGTACTGAGAGGAGAAGTAAAATACCATGCTGTTCAAAAATCTCATCACACCTGTTGACTGAATCTGAAACCTTGGTCCATTTTGATGCTTTCCTCCATGTAGGTGATGTTTCCTTCTCTAGTTGATAAAGTCTCAAAAATATGAGGGTCTCTCTTTTAGAACATTAGTTGCTGTTCTGTTCAGTGCTTGGATCTGCTAAGTAACTGAGCAGATAAAAGATAGTGACATCTTATTTCTATTATTCTCCATTTTATGAATTAAAATACTTTTAAAATACTTTTATAAAAATACATTGCCTCATCCCCATCAAAATACCAACACAATTCTTCACAGACCTGGAAAGAATAATACTCAACTTCAGATGGAAAAACAAAAAACCCAGGATAGCCAAAAGAATCCTGTACAATGAAACAACCTCTGGAGGCATCACAATCCCTGACTTCAAGCTCTACTATAGAGCTACAGTAATAAAAACAGCTTGGTACTGGCATAAAAACCGACATGTGGACCAATGGAATCAAATTGAAGACCCTGACATCAATCCGCACACCTATGAACATATAATTTTTGACAAAGAAGCCAAAACTGTACAATGGAAAAAAAGAAAGCATCTTCAACAAATGGTGTTGGCACAACTGGATATCAACATGTAGAAGGCTGCAAATAGACCCATATCTATCACCGTACACAAAACTTAAGTCCAAGTGGATCAAGGACCTCAACATAAATCCAGCTACTCTGAACCTGCTAGAAGAGAAAGTAGGAAGTAGTCTTGAACACATTGGCATAGGAGATCACTTCCTAAATATAACACCAGTAGCACAGACACTGAGACAAACAATCAATCAATGGGACCTCTTGAAACTGAGAAGCTTTTGTAGAGCAAAGGACATGGTCAACAAGGCAAAGCAACAGCCCACAGAATGGGAAAAGGTCTTCACCAACCCCACATCTGACAGAGGACTGATATCCAGAATATATAAGGAACTCAAGAAATTAGACATCAAAATGCCCAACAGTCCAATTAAGAAATGGGCAATAGAACTAAACAGAGAATTCTCAACAGAGGAAACACAAATGGCTGAAAGACATTTAAGGAATTGCTCAACATCCCTAATCATTAAGGATATGCAAATCAAAACAACTCTGAGATACCACCTTACGCCAGTCAGAATGGCTAAGATCAAAAACACTGAAGACACCTTGTGCTGGAGAGGATGTGGAGCTAGGGGAACTCCCCTCCACTGCTGGTGGGAATGCAAGCTTGTACAGCCACTTTGGAAATCAATATGGCGCTTTCTTAGAAAATTGAGAATCAATCTCCCCCAAGATCTAGCTATACCACTCTTGGGCATATACCCAAGGAATGCTCAATCATACCACAAGGGCACTTGCTCAGCTATGTTCATATCAGCATTGTTTGTAATAGCCAGAACCTGGAAACAACCTAGATGCCCTTCAACTGAAGAATGGATAAATAAAATGTGGTACATATACAAAATGGAATACTACTCAGTAGAGAAAAACAATGACATCATGAGGTTTGCAGGTAAATGGATGGATCTAGAAAAAATCATCCTGAGTGAGGTAACCCAGACTCAAAAAGACAAACATGGTATTGTCAAAAAGACAAACTCACTCATAGGAGGATACTAGAGGTGGGGCAAGGATGACTAGACTGCTACTCACATCACCAGGGAGGCTACCTGGCAAACAGGACCCCAAGAAAGACACGGGGATCACCCAATGACAGAGAAATGGATGAGATCTTCATGAACAGCCTGGACATAAGTGGGGGAAATGAAAAGCGAGGGTTGAGAGAAAGAGAGCTTGGGGGAGCGGGAGACCCCAGCTGGATCAAGAACAAAGAGGGAGAACAAGGAATAAGAGACCATGATAAATGAAGACCACATGAGACTAGGAAGAAGCAAAGTGCTAGAGAGGCCCACAGAAATCCACAAAGATACCACCACAATAGACTGCTGGCAATTGTCGAGAGACAGCCCGAACTGACCCACTCTGGTGATGGGATGGCCAAACACCCTAATTGTCGTACTAGAAACCCCATCCAATGACTGAGAGATCTGGAAGCAGAGATCCACGGCTAGGCCCCGGGTGGAGCTTCGGGAGTCCAATTAGCGAGAATGAGGAGGGTCTATATGAGCGATAATTGTTGAGACCAAGGTTGGATAAAGCACAGGGACAAATAGCCAAATGAATGGAAACACATGAACTATGAACCAATGGCTGAGGGCCCCCAACTGGATCAGGCCCTCTGAATGGGTGAGACAGTTGATTGGCTTGATCTGTTTGGGAGGCATCCAGGCAGTGGGACTGGGTCCAGTGCTCATTGCATGAGTTGGCTGTTTGAAACCTGGGGCTTATGCAGGGTGGCTTGGCTCGGCCTGGGAGGAGGGGAATGGCCCTGCCTGGACTAAGTCTACCAGGTTGATCTCAGTCCTCAGGGGAGGCTTTGCCCTGGAGGAGGTGAGAATGGGGGGTGGGCTGGAGGGAAGGGGAGGGGGGCGGGATGGGGGAGAGCAAGGGAATCCATGGCTGATATGTAGAACTGAATGATATTGTAAAATAAAATTGAATTAAAAAAAATACATTGCCTCTCTTTTATAATTTTTACACAGGGAAAGGGTTGATGTACTAAAATCAAGATAAATGCACAATTTTCCCACTTTATTATATCCTGATGGTGACCAAAAGTTCTTTAGAATATTAGGGATTTTTGTATTTAAACACATTTGATGGATTTTGAATCTGATAATTACCCTTTTTGAAGGTCAAGTTGTCCTGCCTTTGGCCAAAGGAGTCTTTTTTAAGTTGGATGATAAGCTTCTTTAAATATTTGATTTGGTTACAGTAGATGTGTTTTTTTCCTCTTATGATCTTTGTTTGCGGTTATCCACACAATTCTTTTATGTCACATTGGTTTCTGTCAAGAACTTTATTGCTAATTTAAATACCTTTCTTCTTTTGCTTTAAATAGTGATGTGATGTTCAGATTAGCTCCAGCACCCCCTCACATGGGAACTTTTTAGAAACATGAATTCATAGATCTCATACCAAGATACCAAATCAGATAATTTGAGGTTAATGACCAGCAATGTTTTTCTAAAAGCCTTCCAGGTGATTTGGATGCACTCTAAAGTTTGAAGAGCACGCCTTAAAGAACAAACCTTGTAGTGCTCTCCTTGTCTATATTCTTATAGCTCTTGCAATTTTTTAAAGATTTAACTTCTGGAATTACAAAGAAGGTAAGGGCTACCTAGCTCCAAATGGGCACACACTCTGATATGTATGTGTATCAGATAGATAGATAGATAGATAGATAGATAGATAGATAGATAGATAGA